>CM076576.1:550019849-550247667 GCA_034641835.2 Pinus albicaulis
TACCTAAAGGAGTCAAAGTGTGGAACCAAGAACTAGTAATTTCTCTTTGTGCAACAAGAAAATGAAAAAAATTATCTGCGTTAAAATTTTTTATGCTGCCGTACGTGACTTCTCAAAATAATTTAAAAAGTGTGCTTTGAACTTTTTAAAAGCAGATACATTGAATTTTAAAGTGACTCCATTCATTTTTTAAAGGATTTCATAAAATTCTCTCAAGTGGGAGTTTAAAAAGAAATTATTAAATTTTGTTAATAGAGTGAAGAAGAGTTTGTTGGAGAGATAAGGAATTTTTTTTAGTTGAGAGTTTTGAAGTGATTTTTTAATGGAGATATAAAGGAGTTTATAATTAAAAGGTCATAGTCATGTAGTGAGGGTTTTGTGAAGCTAAGATAATCCAAAACTTGTGATATTGTGGGAGACATAAGTAATTAAAAAAATAGTTTTTCTTAACCTTTTTTTTGTGACAAGTGGGATTTTTTTTATTTTGAGGGCATATTTTTGTATGAGAGTGATAAGAAGATATATTGAGAGATAAGGTGTGTTCTCAGTGTTTGGTAATATTTGTGGAGAAATAAAGTGCATATTTTGTAAATTTGGAGTGATATGTGAAATTTTTTTCATTGTTGTAATTCAAAGTATTATTTTACTTTGAGAGAGATTGTGTCAGTGTCCATTCAGTTTTTGAAGACGATTTGCTTCAAAGGGTTCAAACAAGAAAAATATTATAATTGAAAAAGTTATTCTTGGGTGTAAGAGCTCATTGTAACTTGAAAAATAAACATATTGGTTTTTGGTGATTGTGTCCTAGATCCACCCAAAATTGAATAAGGGGATCTTAGGTATACCATGTGTGTGTTTGTGATGGCACGTGCTTTTATGACTTCATGATGTTGCTTATGATTGTGTCTAGTTTTAACACATAAATGATCTCATTTAACACACACATAAAGTTCAATACAAACAAGCACAACACTTGTAACGAAGTAGCTGCAAGGAAGGATAATTAAACTCAACGCATGCATTTGCGCCATTACAACACATAATCAACGATTTTCCACATCAACATTCTACCTCAACAAGAAAATTCACTCAATACAATCAAGCTAATGCGTTTCAAAGCACAGTCTACATCAACATTCTTGCAAATAAATTTAAGAACTTGTAATCAAATTCAAATTGCATTGAATTGTAAGGGTGCATTCTCAGTTTAAACCGACACCCAAGTTTTGAATTGAGTCAAATTAAGTCAAAGTGAATTCATTGTAGTGATTCATTAACATCATGAAGCATTTTTTGGTGCATTTTCGACAATGTTTGACACCTTTCCTTTAAATCACAATCAAGTGAGTGCATGAGTTTTAAATCTAAAGCAAACAAACAACAAGTTCACATCTCCTGCAAGCAAGCATGAATATTTATTCAAGCAAGTTCCATCTAGTCAGTACATATTTCGTAACATCAAGCGAGCCATCGTGAAGTTCATTGCAACAACAATCAAGGCAAGCAATCATGTTCAAATCTAAAGCAAATAAATGTCATATTCAAATAATAATCAAGCAAATTGAAATCTACAACAAGCGAGCGTGAGTTCTATTGAACTTGAAACAAGAGAAACAAGTTTCACCAAGCAAGATATCAAGCAAATTCTGAAGCAAGTGAGCATGATAGACTCAATCAAGTGAGTATGTACAAGCCAATGTGCTATTCAAGGAAAAAATCAAGTGAGCATGTCATTAACATCAAGCAAGCGCATTCAATCTAATAAAGTTCAAATCAACTGAGACAGTTCAAGAAAAGTGAGCCCGAATTCAATTGAGTGAGTTTAGATGGCACAACACATCCAGTTGTTACAAATTATTCACAAATTGATTCTCTCAAGTGCTGAAGACATGGTACAAATCAGCAAAGAAACTCCTGCTGATCTTTCACAGTATCTACAACAAATAAATGAAACCATTGAGCTTCTTCAATTGTAGTCACAACTACAATGAAATGAGTTGCAAGAGAAGAGTGATGCTTCTGAGTCTTTGAATCATACAGATAAATATGATAATTCATTCATCCAAACAACTTCAAGTGTCAAAGTTGTTCAAGTTCAACTTTCTTCCAAACCAATCATCAGGCCATGGGAAGAACTCCAAACTAACATAAATCGACGAGGCTTAGGATATGTCAAAGATGACACCAAGTTTCATATCCAAGATTATTCAAAGTCCATTAAGTTTTTCAGTGCAGGATTTCTTGAATAAATCACCTCAACACATTCTAAGAAAGTTGCAGAAAAACAGAAATGCACGCAACCCGAAGTTGCAGTCAAACAAAAATGTTCTCATTGTCAAAGAAATGGTCATATGGAAGATCAATGTTTTGATCTCCATCCTTGTGGCCATTGTGGCAAGCCAAATAATTCATCAGAGAAATGTTGTAACCAACAACAATCAGCTAGATTGAAGATACTTTATGAATGGATAGATCCTTGGGAATGGTCGTCCATAGTCAAAAGATTGTATCAGTTCTACAACCGAATACAATTACACCTAGTGGAACCAAAAGTGAAAAGAAGATGATACTCTCATGAAGTTCAACATGGGAGTACACCAGTGCAACACTCCTACACCTGAAAGGGGGGAGTTCAGGAATAATTTTTAGATAATTGTCTCTCCTTTCAGTTGACAAAAGGGGAAAATCTTAATGAAATTGACGGTGGTTGTTAAACTCAAAATCTAGACAAAACCAACAAAAGAAGCTAATGGGAATCTTCAACAGCCAGTGGGTAGTCAACAACAAAGCGACAGTGAGAAGTCGACAACAAAGTGGCATTGAGTAGTTTTCGACACAACAAAAGCAATAGTGAGTTGTTTTTTAACATCATCAGCGAGTGGGCGTTCATAAAATTTTCTCAGTGGACAAAATATGTTGATTTCAAGAAAAAGACAGATGGATCCTTTTGCAGCTTGACATATCGTGGAGTTTTCAAGTGAAATTTAGAGATTAATCAGACATGCAGCTGACTCATGGTCTCTTCAGATTGTAGTTTTTTCAACATCCAGATTTGGCGGGTTTTCAGGCGATGTTTTTGAGGATCAAGATGAGAACTTGGAAGATGGTTCCTCGTTATTATTTTGAATTTATCATTGAAGGGGGGAATATTAGCCTCTCTCATAAAACAATTATAAATCCAAAATAAATTAAATAATTTAAATATTAAAATTTAGGAGTTAGTTTAGGTAGCTCCTATATTGGTGTGTGTATGGTTAAGAAATTGTCTCAACCAAAGTGTCCAAGATAGAATGCACCACCTTGAGACACAATCTCTTCATCTATTTAATTGTATTATTACATTTTTTTAATAATGAGAAAATACGTCAAGAAGCCGTGAGGCTAAAGCCTTTTCTGCCATGACTGTGTTTGGGTATAAATCTGTGTGTTTTTATGTGTGTTAATGGTGTGTGATTATTCAACAGTCATGTGTGAGGTTGTATATGATACTCGAGGTTTGTTGTGTGGTTTGAGGTCACTAGATTTTTTACTATGTCTTCCCTTAGCACAAAGCATAACCACCACTATGAAGTTTGATCTTAGATAGCGTTGCTAAAAAGACCCATCCTCAACCAATTATACTTATATATATGATCCATATTTCATATACTTAAAAGATATATCAAATAAAAAAATTATATAAATTAAATAATTATATTTTAAATATATCAAATAAAACATCAATTGTTTTAATTCATACAAATCTATTTTATTAAAGATACTCACTATATTTCTCATTTACTTAATATGCCAAATAATGTAAATGTTTTAATAGGAATAAAGGAAAAATAAAGATACCCATAATTGTTTAAACATCAAGGTGCAATTATAAAAATATATAATTTAATTAGTTAGTTATTTTTTAAATATGATAAAATAAAGTGTTAATCTTTTTAATCCGTAAATAAGATCATTATGATGTTAATTCATTATGAAAACTTAATATTATCAATATAGATCCACGTGGCGTATGGAAAAGTACATCAGTAATGATATTGAAAATTAATTCTATTAGTGCATTACTAGGCACATTTACCATTTCCACCATGTTTGAGTTCTTTCATTGATTTACCAATAAATATATTACCAAGTCAACTTGTGAACCGTCGTTAATGAACTCTGGTTTATAGAGGCAACAGTTTAGTTAGGATGGTTAATTTTTGCAGGAATTCGGTCATTTATAAAAACAAAAAAATGTGATTGTGGAAATGTAAATGTGATTGTACAAGTGTTTGAATTTTCTTTTTATAGAAATAGATTTAGCACCAAAGCTCTGTAATTTGTATTTAAAAAAAAACTTATAATTTAGATTTCAAAAAAATGTGATTGAGGAAGTGTAAGTGTGATTGTAAAAGTGTTTGAATTTTTTTTATAGAAATAGATTTAGCACCAAAACTTTGTAATTTGTATTTTAAAAAAAACATGTTACTGAGATTTCTAAAAATAACCGTGAAATAAAATTATTAGCACTACCCAATAAATTAATTTCAACGAGTATATTTATCAAGTATATGTTTTGACTGTTTATGACGGTCCACACTTGGACATACAAATTCGACGAGCAAACAACGGACATACCATGCTTTTGTTTTTTTCTCTTTTGGTTTATTTGTTTCCCTCATTCCTTTGCTGCTTTCAAAATAAGGATTATTAAAACAAAGATAGTGAAACAGGTAGAACTTTGTTATATTAAGGTTAAATGATAACTAACTCAGTTATATAAATAAAATAAGTAGGAAACAATGAATTAAACAAATTTCTTATATTATGATATTGATTTATGATATAGGTTACATTTTTTATAATAGGAAAAAATATTATATATATATATATATATATATATATATATATATATATATAATTTAATTATTTTTTTATTAATTATAAAAATTATATATATATATATATATATATATGAAGATTTTTAATTATGGAGACTAAGAATTGTTTACAATATTATAGGTGGGTATTATAGTTTATCAATATTACATGTCCAAAAAATCACAACTCTTGTAGAATAATGTCTTTCTGATTAATCACATAATAAGGATTATGGATCACAAAAGTCTTAGATCTAAAATCATAACTCATTTTATAATGAAAATATATGCTCACTTTGATTAATTACAATATCATAAGTGAGTACCATAAATTATTGAACCTTAAGAAATATAACTGATATATCATAGCTTATTTCACAATAATATATATATATATATATATATATATATATATATATATATATTATTTCAATTTAATTTTATAATATTTTATTAATTAAATTGAAAAGTGAAAATAAATTAATTAGTGAAAATAACTTAAGGAGGAATGTAGATGAATCTCAACCCTCTATCTTTCCTTGAATATTCTGTATAGATTAATAAAATTAAAATAAAGTTAAATGATTTAAAATAAATTATTATGAACCAATTAAATTCAATATAAAATAATAAATCAAGAGGAAAGTTGGAAGAAGAGAAGGAGAGAGAAAGTGTGAGAAACTTTTGATAATGGATAACATTATTCTTTTGGGTGCTAAACACCTACATAGATTTGAAATGCTATAACAAAACACCCATTCACAATCAATCCAAAGCCTTATAGGCTTAGACTTGATAATTGATAATATTATTAAATTACAAATATTTAGCTTTTAATATAATTTTTATATAAGTAAAAGGCATCCAGATTTGTATTTTTTATTATTATGTTAATGGAATCAAATTAGTAATGTTATTCAGAACCTTAGAAATAAAATATTTTATTTAAAGATTATTAATTATTATAATAAGACTAAAATATAGTTATAGAGGAATCTAGATCCATTTGGAGTTCTCTTTTGTAAGACTTTTTGGAATCTTTTCAAGTGTATTTTTCAGCTCTAATTTCTCTAAATTGGAGCACTATTTTATTAAAATCACAAACTTGATGGGTAACCCTCACAATCCAAGTTCCCTAAGGGATTTTTAGGGATTTCACCTCAAAATTTTCTACGGGATTCCAACACCTAAAAGTCCAAAATGTCACACAAAATACAACTCTGATCCATTTTAATTTTGAATCTACCAACACCCTAGAGGAATCAAATCAATTTTCACTTGAAAACAGATTTGAGGATCAATTCTTGGTAGATTCAGAGTTGATGAATCTAGGCTAGTTTAGTGGTCCCTTTAATATATTCCACATGAAAACTATGGGACAATACCATGGGTCATTTTTATTTTTATTTTTATTTTATTTTTATAGAGTTATTTTTAGAGAAATTTATTTTCAGATTAATCACATCATTAGGATTTGGTCGACGTTGCGAACCAACTAATGTGGTTCATAGTCCGACAAGTTTCGAAACTAATGGTTAACCACATTAGTTGGTTCGAAACGTTGACCAAATCCTAATGATGTGATTAATCCGAAAATACATTTATCTATCTTATGGATCACAAAAGTCTCAGATCTAACAGAGCTGTTTTTTATTTTATTTGAATTTTAATGATTTAAAATGTTTACATTGCATTACATTAATATTTTTATTTATTTTTGTTGTTATCTAATTTGACTTAGTCAAAATGTTAAACAATACATTACGACATCTCTACCATACTGGGTTGCAGAGCACCTCTCCACCCAATTAAAAATAAATTTTTGCAATAGGAAAAGGGAGGAAAACAAGGAAGGTAAGAGAGAGAGAAAGGATGAGAAACAAGTATGAAGAGAAAAAAAATGGTTATACGAAGGAAAAGAGATGTTTTTGTATTGCTAATTGTGCTAAGAGGTCGTCTCTAGCCCAGTATGAAAGAGATGTTTTAATTTCATGTCTTTTTGTGTCATTTAAATATTTTGACTCGGTGGAATTACATAGAAATAAAAATAAAAATAAAAATAATAATTAAAGTAAAATTGAGATAAAATAGTCAAGTTTCCCCTAGGGTATTTTGGGCTCCAATTTTTGAGAACCCATGGTTTTTCCAATAATATGTATATATACGTAGTCTAACTTATTTTGGGCTCCAATTTTTGGGAACCCATGATTTTTCCAATAATATGTATCTATACATAGTCTAACTTATAGACGAAATTGAATTTTTCATGACCATCTTTTTGGTTAATTTTAATTAAAATAGGACATATTTTTTTAAAACTTGACTTGAAATTGTTTAATCTGCATAATTTGAGTGATCTATGGGTTTTTAATTTTGTTGAATCCATTTATGCATTCCAAAATATATTTTAAACAAAAAAAATATTTGTTGGATTTTGGTGATTTCCCCTTAAAAAAGTTATTTCGTCTATATGTTAGACTATTTTTTTTTGTGGGTCAAAAAGTGTCATTATATTATCATTTTGAAAGATACGTCAATATACATCAATTCTTCAAGAAAACTAAGCATCACATGATTTAGATAGCACAGGAGCATAGCTCTACATAGAAGGAAGCATGGAAGAGAGCCAATACAACCAATGTGTGTGGTTATTGTCGGCACAAAAAAAAAAAGACAAGTTGTAGAAAAATACATCATGGAGGAGGATTAGGAGGAAATTTAGGGAGTGCAACAAAAAGGGTTTCTCAATTATGAATGTGATAATCAATGTGCTCCACTTGAATTTCCAGAGCTCAGAGGTGGTCATTGGAGTGCCAAAGACTCTCGAGAGAATCTATAGTCTTGTTCTGCATATGATGGAGGTCGTTGATTTATGCGACACATTTGTTCCTTTCCTCATATCATTGTTCTTGAACATTGTCGAAATTGAGTTGTATGTCCTACAATTGGGACACTATTGACTCTAAGGTGACTGAGGCTTCCACTTGGCCTAGGGAGTAGCCTGGGGATACCACTATGGACTTCACTGAGTGTTAGCTCTCTATTGACACAAATTCTAAGCTGCGCTCTCAAAACGACTATCTCTCCTCAATGCGCCAGCCTAAACCTCTTCTTCGTGCTCGACGTCGTTGTCGCAACATAAAACCAGAACCACTACCCCACGCTATGTTGAAGCTAAACATAGCTTCTCTACCAAGACAAGGACCCACTATCGAATAAAAACTAGAAATTTTCACAAAAACAAAGCTTACCAGACCAAGGTAGTCTCACTACTCAAGACCACTGGAGCACACCTAGACACTGAAACCACTCTATAAATTGCATCGTAAATGTTATCGGAGGGAAACACACACCAGGGTGACAGGTCCTCTGCCCTCCACCTGAGCTGAACCAACATCACTCATCGACCTCTCCCATAAGCTTCAACACCAACACAACATCAATTACCGAGCAAGGTAACACACACTTTCCTAAATAAGGTTAACTACCACCACAATGAGTTGAAGCCCCAGACCAGGCTTTGTTTCACTTGCCACAGGGATATTAGTTCCAAGATCCCATGGCCGTGTGCAAAACTAGAGCCACCTCCATACACACCTGCGTTTGTATACCTCACCTTGTGGATATGCCCCAAGCCTTGACTTCAGCCCAGATGCCAATACAAATGGTGCTCTTGCTCAAATCTCTCTCCTAAAAACTGCAGATATCCCAAATATGACCCATCAACTTGGATATAATGCTTGTGTGAGGAGTTACCAATGATCCATTAACCCAATCGTGTGAGGAGACTATTAAGGTGAGCATGTGGCATGTGGTGGCCTCCCTGGCTCCACTTCCCAAGATACCTCCAACTACCTATCTGAAATGAAACCTCCATCGAGCGATCTATAAGTTAGACTATATATGTGTGTGTGTGTGTCTTAACTCTCGATCTACCAAGCCCTAAGAGGAGTTAAATCTATTGGGTTGGAAAGCACTTTTAAGGTGAAAAGTGATTCTATTCGTTTAATATTGTAGTAGAGCTAGAGTTGAGAAAGCTATAGGTTGTTCTTGATATTCATTCTAAATAAATTATATTGATATTACTGTTTATTCTAAGATATAATTAAGCGTTTATTTTTATTTTTTCTTATTTTTTATTTTTATTTTTATTTTTATTTATTTATTTATTTTTATTTTTTTTCTGGTTAGTCAAAGTTCCTTCATTATATTATAATCAAAGTGGAGAGTACAAAAATCATCTCAACGACCCACTTTCTTTGAGTCTGACCAAAATTGTTGAGATTGGGGCCTTGAGGATAACATGAGCTACCTTCTTCATGCGTTATTTTCCGAATAGAGGTGGTGACATACAAGGTGTAAACAAAAAGAGAAATTGAACATAGGGAAACATATCTGCGGGGGGGTGGGGGTGGGGGGGTGGGGGGGGGCTGGGATTACATGAGTACCTACAAAATAGGCAACATATTCGTGCATATGTAAATCAATATGCTCCACCCTCCCTTCCAGAACGCGAAGGTGTTGGTTAGTGCACCTTTGATCATGGCGCATATTGTCCAATTGCTCCATAACTTCACTTTGTCTAGATTTAATGTCATTGATGAAAACTATCAACTCATTATGGTCATCATACCTCTGATTCTTGAGGTTTTCCATGTTTATTTGAATTTTCTCAAGTTCAACATCAACAAAATCCAATGAAATTGGAGTTTCCACATGCCCCGAGGAGTCATCAACACGCTCTTCAATCTCCCGACTGTCTAACAAACCCAACCAGACATCTGCATCCCCTCCCAGTTGTATTGTTCTCCATAGAACACCAACCCCATGCTGTGGTCTCCCATGGTGTCATGGCATCCCTTTGTTCTCAAAATACTTGAACAAGCCACAAAATCCAAAACCTTCCCAACCCCACACAACAACATAAAATAATGTGGCTACCAGCACTGCCCTCCTAGCGAATTTTGGGGCTATCCAACACCGTTCGTCACCAAAACCCACTCCCCACACCTAGGAAATTTGGAAGAAGATTTCCTTGGCACTTGGCTTAAGAAGTTCTGCATGACAACCCAAACCCTCTACTGAAAAATACATAGCGTAATTCCACCAGCTTTCAACAACCTGCGTATAATTGCGACCTCTCAGGGATTAAGAGAACCCAAGGGTGCTCCTCGAGTGCCTCGTAACGAAAGACCAGTCGCCTGAGCAACTTGTACAATGCATGTAAACCTGAAGAGGATTTTACTCCAAAGCATTTCCAAGGTGTGGTTTCCCTCACGCTTCTACTATTAACTCTCCTGCATCATGCAAACTAATTGAGCTAACCATAATACCATCTTCTCGCTTTTCCCTAAACATTTTAGGGTCGCAGGGCCTTCCACCATTACCATCACTCCCCGTGCTACACACCAGTATCGGACTACGCCGCCTCTCCCCCCACGCCAAGACCATGGCAAGGTGTATAGGAACTCAAACACCCTTACCTCACTGCAAAGCTCTACCATCTCCCACCTCCACCAAGAAATACTGAACCAACTCTAGGGACGAGTTTTACAAACCTTCTTCATTCATGGGTGACAACCCTGCATGATGATCCTCGCTATCATATCACATAAAACTGAGGGTGGGAAGCACGTGGGTGTCATACAAGCTCCATCACCGTCTCTCCCACCATTTTTCCCGTAGTTAACGCACCTCCACCACAAAGAGATATTAAGAGAATTACATGTAAACAAAAATATATTAAACTGAGACAATATGATTGTTTGATGAAATTACACACACACATTATCATTATTATTTCAAATATAGATATCATAATAATATGAAAAATAATTATTTTTCATATATATATATTAAAACATTTTATTTATAAATATTAGAATATGTTATTTATAAATATTAGAAAATATATTTTTAGTTATTTTGAAAATATTATAAATTATATAATAATTAATATTAGAATTAATACATCTATTAATTTAATATTCTATTAAAATACAAGAATATATTATCATTTTTAGAAGAATATCTAAAATTAGAAATATCAAATACAATCAAAATAATTGAAATTAACATATGGTACAATTTTCATTTTTATTATTATTATAATTTCTTTTAGAATAAATGATATTATTAATTTATTAATTTTTTTATAAAACTTGTACTTTTGTTATAATTATTAATATTGAATAAATAATTACTATGAAAAAACATATTTATAAAAATATGTTTTCATATATATACACTAACAACCAATAATGTGATTATTCCTAAATATAGATTAGAAAAAGATTAAAATCAGGAAATATACATCTATAAAGCAATTGTAAATATTTTTGGCCTACTTAATCATGCTTTAAAATCAAGAAATATATATCTATAAAGTCATTATAAATACTTCTCATATATTTAATCATACTTTTATACAATGATAGGTAGAACAATGTACTTCATTTGTCATATACTTATGGATATGTAAAATAATATGAATATTGTAATAGTAAAAAATAAAAATAAAAATGTTTATTATTCTTCAGATTTAAATTGTAATTATATAAAATGATGTGATTATTTCTAAATATAGATTAGGAAAAGATTAAAACCAAGAAATATACATCTATAAAGCAATTGTAAATATTTTTGGCCTACTAAATCATGCTTTAAAATCAAGAAATATATACCTATAAAATCATTATAAATATTTCTCACATATTTAATCATACTTTTATACAATGATATGTAGAACAATGTACTTCATTCTATCATATACTTTTATACAATGATATGTAGAACAATGTACTTCATTTTGTCATATACTTGATGGATATGTAAAATAATATGAATATTGTAATAGTAAAAAATAAAAAGAAAAATGTTTATTATTATTTAAATTGTAATTGTAATTATATAAAATTATAGTATAGTTAATATTATGGTATGTATATCTCTTAAGTTAGTATCATAATGTTGTTGAGAACTATATTTGAACAACTTTATTTTTAAGCTAAATACTTTGCCTATCTATAGAAAAAAGAAGTTTAAGATGGTTGAAGTATCCACTCTAAACTTTGGACTCACTTTGAGTTTTTCAAACATTATACACATATTTCCCAACATTCTAAACAATATTAATTTATATTATTTAAAAATAATAATATAATAAAATATTAATTCTTTTGATTGGTAAATAGCATAATTGATAATATAAATACATTTGCAAGATCAAAATCTCAATACTATCCAAATAGAAAAATACATCCATCGATATATATATATATATATATATATATATATATATATATATATATATATATATATATATATATAGATATATATATATAATTAATTCCAATGGCTTTAGTTCTAAATTATCATTTCCACCATGTTTGGATTGCATAGGATACTTTATTTCCAAATTGATAACAATATTAAAGTGAAAAATAAGGACTTCTCTGATTAGCCCATAGATTCATCCATTGTCTTGAGTGATTTTGTTTTATCAAACCTAAAATTAAGATATGAAAATTGATTCAGGGTTTTTATTTTTAAAATTCAATAATTGTTATTTATGTTTTCAATTTTTTTTAAAATTTTTTTATCAAAATCCTACAGAATTTTATCAACATTATATCAAAAAACTATGAGGATGAAATCACTATCTAAACGTTAAATAAAAAACCTTAAAATATTTTATTCGAATTTGATTTTACCGTCACATATCACACTTTTGGTTATGTTGTTTATTTATTTCTCCAAATCCTCTCATCCTATTTAAAAAAAATACAGTAGTTCTTTGTTTTTCCTTATTTTGTCTGCAATTTTTATTAGAACACAGTCTGTTTGGTTGTCCACTCACAAATTTTTTTATTAAAACACAGTTTGTTTGTTTGTTTGTTCGCTCACAGATCAGATAGTGATCCATTAGCTCAGCGACATTATAAAGGAGATTGGAAAATCCTGTATACATTGCTCTCTCACTGTTTAACAGTAACAATCCACTCGAATTAGGGTTTGCAATACAATCATTGCATCATTCGAGGCAAAGTTCAGGTTAGGGTTTCAGCTGCTCAAAATTATATTTTTCTTTAGAATGGAGAATTTCAGGAAGAGAAACAGAAATGTGATAAACAAGGGCGGCGATGCTGAAGCATTGGGGCATATATTGCGGTGCCAAAATGAAGGCGAAGTGGTCGCAGAGAAAAGAAATGCGAGGCTTCCGTCCCCGTATCAGGGTTTCATAGTTGAAGCCAAGAGATACAAGATTAGTCGAACTAACCCTACGAAAGATATGAGTAGCCAACAAGCCATGAAATTGGAGGACCCAAGTGCTACATTAGAGGTTATATGAGGGATTCAAACTAAGGAGCCCAATAATTTTAGCACTAGGGTTTCTAGGCCCGCTACTCCGCAAAACCTGTCTCCAATAATTTTATGTGGGTGATATTGTTTGGGCAAGGTGTGACAGGAGAGATGATAGGATTACTTGGGCTGAAGTTATCGACCCAGAAAAGAAAAATATTCCCCGAAATCTGTGCAGAGCGTTTGGGTTCCTACCAGACATTGTGTTAAGTTTTTTAGGTCGTAGTCTAAAGATTTTGACAGATTCATGCAACGATTTATCATAATTTTGTTTACACTTGTTAAACTTCAGTATTTTGGGTGTTTTAAGGGTTTTTTCTAGTGCTGAATCCATTTCCACTATCAAAAATTCAATTCAAATACTCCAACTACCTGATTTTTTGAATTTTTTTTACCGGATTCTGGCAAAAAACTGTTGTCTTGTCTATTATGTTGGCTGGGTAGAAAACTTTGTTTTTTAGTAGGAAAATAAGCTCGGACTATCAATATGCGTGGGTCAGAGAAGAAATGATGTTCCCTTTTTTGGATGGACTAGGGAAATTAGCAAATGAGGCTCAGAAATATTTGGAAAAGGGTAATAAGTGTTAAAATATGTAATTACCTCTCTGGCTTGCAGAGTTAGACAATAAGTTAAATAAGTGTTGAGTTAGTCGAGTTATGTGATAAGTGTGTGATAGATGAATTTGGTAAGTGAGGAGTGATGGCCAAGTGTGTGCATGTTAAGTTAGGTTAAATACCCTTCACCGAGTTCACTGTATTCATTGAGATTGAGAGAGATTGAAGTTTGTTGATTAATAGAAGAACTGTAGCTCTTATGTTTGTTTGTGAAATACTTGTCTATTTTTGTGTTTATATCCTCTCCCTATCGAACAAATTGGTATGAGAGCTGAGTAAGGATCACAAAATCCATGGGCGAGCAGAGCAAGAGAAGAAGGCCAAGGGCACAAGGCCGACAATTTAAAAAAAAAAAAATTGAACCATTCAAGAACGCGTAAGTACACACTTTTTTAATGCAACACGCGCATGTCCGCAACTTTGTAATACAAAACCCCCGATTGGGGTGTACACCTGTCCGACAGAGCGTCATAAGAGATGAACGCTGGCGGTTGCTCGTCCTTCGCACATCTACATTTCATAATGGCACATTGGAATTACAGATTATGGCGGTACGCGAAAGATTGGCCTTTAATAATGTTGCGGGCAGGCTAGCCTGTCTTGTCAGGGTGCGGAAGGAATGTTTTAGTTAAGGTAAGTGGCTCGTCTTCCCCCCTCCATTCGTTCGCACATCGCTCTCTGCATGCAAGCGTCTGGAGGCAACTGAGGAGGAAGCCGAGAATTTTTCAACCTGTCAGCCATTCAACTCAGTCGGGGTATGTATCTGGTTTACTTCTAGCATTCATGGTTGTAATTGGGATTGTCTTGTCTAGGAGAGTGCATCATAAGGAGATTTTGGTTCTGCTAATGGTCATGGGTTATGTTACTCCCTCTTCGAAGCCAGTAAAACCATGCTTTCGATACCCTTGCAATTTCCATGCCCATTCCTTTCATACTGTTGCAAATCAGCTAAATTATTGGTTCAAAGTAAGGCTAATCCTGTCTCGCACTCTGTGCTCTCTAGGATTGCATTCTGTGGGTAGAGTTGGGGACCCTTGGAGTTGGGTAATTGCCCTGGTTCTTAACAGTTCAAGCGGTTTGGTAGGAGCTTATATGTGGTACCATAATTATGATCACTGGGACAATATGAGCCAATTCTATTCTTGGTCTTTTAGGTTTGTTTTGTACAGGGGTTTCAACAGTGAGAATTTCCAGCTAACCCCCGCTCCTCGTAGGGACCCTGTGCTCACCCTTGTTCCTGTCAATGTTGATAACCCGAACTCTAGTTTTGGCATGAGGTTGACACCATTACATTCCATCCAGGCTAGGTTAGCTCAGGGTTTCAGGTCTGCGAAATGGGAGATAAGGCTCTTGGTCTTTGGCTCTTTGTATATTCAAAATGTTTGCATTCACTATCTTATTCATTTGGTTCAGTGGCCAATAGTGCCTCCCTCGTCAATTTCTTGTTTGTCAGCTCGATGCACTGTCGATATTCACAGGTTTCGTGCAGGGTGGTCCCAAGACGTAGCTCACTCTCTTTTACTGTTTTCTTGCCAGTTTGTATTGCAATATAGGCGTTTATATACTATGGGGAAGCGTCGGTGAAACACTCAGTCTGCTAAAGGGAAACAGGTCCAGTATGAACAAGCCTTGAAGAAACGTGGACGAAAATCAAATTTAGAGATTCTTGAGAATTTGGCAGCCAACTATGTTATGGGGAATTCTGCAACTGTTCGTCAGGAAATTAGAAGATGGGAACGGGACATCCAGACAGACCCAGAGGATAATGAAACAGAGGCAGAAATCTTGAACTTCATCACCGATCCTGGCAACACCAGGGGTCGACTCACGCTATTTCAGCATACCATTCACATGTATTGGATCGTAAAGAGCCTTCTAGAAAAGGCTATTCAGAGTATTAATCCCAGTCACGCTGAGCATGACCCAACAAAGAATGAACTCCGCCTGCTGGACATGATGCAGCACATGCAAGATCAGCTGCAACATATTAAGATCACTCAATACCATGCCACTAACAGAATTAGCAGATTGGATGATCAGGTTGGTCACATGGAGAAGCAACTCCAGCAACTACAGCAAGTCGACATGCCAGGATCGACACTGAAAGCTCCAGCACCCGTCTCTTCATCTGAAGAGTAGTTATTTTCTTAATTATGCGTTTTTATGATATTATTGGCCTTATATGAACTCAGTTTATTTTCCCAGAATGTAGATATTTCAGTAGTAGAACAGATAGCTCATGCTAGATGTAGAAGAATGAAACTTTTCCAGTTTTGGTTTCCTTTTCATGCACTGAGATGGCCAATAGACCTAGTTTCCTATGGGCAGGTTGAGGGTATAGACTGAAGTTTATAATTTTGTAACCTGCTTTACAAATATAAATAGAAAAAGAGAGGCACTACCAAACTCACAAAAAAAAAAAAAAAAAAAAAATTTGTAATACAAAAATTGTGAACCTTTTTTTAAACTTACGATTTTCAGCATATCAGGTTTATTTTGCAGTTTTTTTGTATTGACCAGGTGGGCAATTTTGTTTTACTTTTAAACTGGCAGAGAACGGTAGTGACAAAGTCAACACATGGATTGTGTGAGTGATCAATCCATATATGTACATATTAGCCATATGTGTTAGTTTTAAGAGGGATTATTTTAAAGGTTTTTTTGAAAAAAAATCTTTATAAAATTTATTTATTTTTAAAATATTTTTTATAATATTTTTTAAAAAAATATTTTAAAATAAAGTCATTAGAAAGGGTTATTATAAAAATTATATATAGATAAATTTATTTTATAAAAGGATTTATTGTATAAACAAAGAAAAATGTTTTTTAAGGAGCTTCGCAAAGCAAATAAAACATAGTTTTAGGGTTTTATCAAAGAATAACTTTTTGAAATAAGATGGACACACCAAGTTTTCAGCCACAAATTCCTTTTTTCACTAGAAAATATTATGATGTGTGGGCTATTAAAATGGAGAACATGTTAAAAGCACATGATGTTTGGGATCATGTCAATTTTTGGTTTGCAGAACCTCAGAATGACACAAAAGAATGAGCCCTCAGTAATGTAGACAGAGAACAATGGAAGAAAGAAAAGAGAATGAATGCACAAGCATTGCTCCTTATCCAACAGGGAGTGGACCGAGTAGTGTTCTAGAAGATAATGATCATGTATTCAGCAAAGGAAACATGGGATACTTTGGCGACCAACTATCAAGGTATGGCCAAAGTCAATATTGTTAAATTGTTGAATACTAGGAGAGATTTTGAAAGTTTGTAGATGAAGGAGACAAATAACATCGATTCTTTCATGAATCGGGTCATGTGTGTAGTAAAACAGTTAAAAATATATGGTGAAGATATTAAAGATCGAACAGTGATCGAGAAGGTTCTTATATCTTTGTCTACCAAGTTTGATGTTGTGGTAGCAGCCATAGAAGAAACCAAGATTTGAAAAAACTGATAGTTGATGAGTTGATGGGATCACTTCTATCACGTGAGGAAAGGATAGATAGAAATAAGGATTCCACTTTAGAAATTCCCTTCGAAAGTCAATTTTATATTTCAAGAGGTCAAGGCAGAGGACGAGGCAGAAGCTATGGTGGTTAGAGAGATGGCTAAGAAGAGCATGAATATCAAAGTGGAAGCAATAGTAGTAGAGGCTTCAACAATAATAAAAGATTTGACAAATCAAGGGTTAAATGTTATTATTGCAATAAATTTGGTCATTATGCTCATGATTACAGGAAGAAAATAGTTGATCAAGGAAATCAAAGAGATAATATTAGTGCAGAGAATACTAACTCCATGCTCCTATCATGCAACACCATGCCTAAACCATCTAATAAAGTGTGGCTATTAGACAATGGTTGCAGTAACCACATGACAAGCAATAAGAATTTGGTTGCAAATTTGGACCAATCGGTGAGGAAAAAGGTAAATCTGGGGACTGACAAGACTGTGGACATATATGGCAAAGGAGTTGTAAACATTCTGACCAAGCAGAGGGAACCAAAAACAATCTCAAAGTTATATTATGTTCCTGGTCTCAAACACAATTTGATAAGTGTTGGTCAATTAACACAGAAAGGATACATAGTTATCTGTCAGGGGAAAGAGTGTGTTATTTATGACAAACCCCAAGCAAGCCGCTGATAGCAAAGGTGTAGATGATGAGGAACAAAATCTTTCCTCTAATTATGAACTACAATGATCATGTTAGTTCCTTTAAAATTGCATGTTCTAATGATTACTGGTTATGGCACTTTCGTTTTGGACACTTCATTTTTTCGGTTTAATATTTTTGTAGAAGAAATAGATGGTCAAAGGCTTACCTTCAATCAAAGAACCTTCTAGCACTTGTGAGTGTTGAATCTTGGGAAAGAAACACCGTGAAAGTTTTCCGAAAGGAGTTTCATACAGAGCAAAGAAACCACTTGAGTTGGTGCATACAGACATGTGTGGACCTAAAAGGACACAGTCAATTGGTGGAAGTTGTTACTTACTCATTTTTATTGATGACTATAGTAGAAAGACATGGGTTTAATTTTTGAAGTAGAAATCTGAAAATTTTGAAAATTTCAAAGAGTTCAAAGCCTTTGTGGAGAACCAAAGTGATCGACAGATCAAGGTATTGAGATCATATCGTGGTGGAGAATATGATTTGAATAATTTCATGAGTACTGAAAACAACATGGAATCAAAAGACAGTTTACAAACAGAAACACGCTATAGCAGAATGGTGTAGCATAGAGAAAAAATAGAACAATCATGAACATGACAAGGAGCATGTTGAGAGCAAGAAACTTGTCAAATGAGTATTGGGAAAAAGTAGTTGCATGTGTTGTTTATGTGATAAACAGATCTCCTACAAAGAGTGTGATGAACAGAGTACCAGAAGAAGCATGGTCAAGTATGTCACGCAGTGTATCTCATTTCAGATTTTTTGGATGTGTAGCGTATGCACATGTGCTTAAGAGAATAAGACAAAATTAGATGATCAAAGTGAAAAATTAATATTTACTGGTTATAGTGAGTAGCGAAAAGCTAACAAATTGTATAACCCTCTCACCAAGAAGACAATCATTAGTAGAGATGTTGTATTCAAAGAACAAGTGTCATGGAATGGGATTGTACACACACCAAGTGATGCACAAGCACCATTGATGGAAGATGATGATGTAGCAAAAAAGGAGCAGCACGAATCAATAGAGACACCAAACAGAGTCACACCAGCAAGGACTCCAATATTTTCAGAATAGCATGGATCTTTAAGCAGGTCAACAGACCAAAATTCACCAAGCGACCAATTAGGTAATGAATCAAGAAATGGTAAGAAAAATATGAGAATTTTAAAATATATTTATGATGATTCGGATGTTAGTTCAAATTTTGCATTGTTCACATTCCAACCTTCTTCGTTTGAAGAAGAAACCAGAGATGAAAATTGGGTGTAAGCCATGGATGAAGAGCTAAATTCTATTGAAAAGAATGATACATGGGATTTCGTTAATTTTCCTGTTGGTTTGAGGGGTCCTGACCCAGGTTTAGAGTTCAAGGTTTTCCAACAAACCCCTATACTACTGGCCCTTCCGGCAATGACCTACTTGCGTCAGTCAAAGTCTCACCCGAAGTAGTATGGATGGGTGTTGGAACTAGGTTTTTGCACCTTGAGAAAGGATAGGTAAGCCAAGCCGAGTTGTGTTCAGCCCTGTGATACCCAGATCGCCTTGTTCTGCATAGGGCCAAGTAGGTATCTATTTGCATCCACGTGCCCTAGATCTATAAATATATACTTTATGATAGTAGCACATTATTGCATAAATAGAACAGAACAAATCCAGATACAGAAAATAAAGTTACATAGAACTTTTGCAGCTTAAATACAGAAAGCGCATAATGCAGTAATTACCAATGATTCACACAAAGAGTACTCACAGATTCAGTTCTCTATCAACCTTTGTTATTCATCAATTCATCAATTCCTTCTTACAATCCCCTTCCCAGCCTACGCACACAGTAGCAGGGTCCGCACACAGCTGGACTATGGATCTCCCCGCACACAACCAGCGGGAGTCCTTTCCCTCAAAAACCCAAACACACAACTTAAACCACAATTTGCATCAATGGCTCTTAATTTTAGCTACCTTACAATACAAAATGTTCCTCTATTTATAATAATCTAGCCTAGACTTTCCTATGGTCCGCAACCCATGGTTTTCAGACTCCTGGTTTACCCATTTTCCCATCACAATGCTTTCGGGGCTTTGATCCAGCCAAAAAATCCTGCGCTAGACTAAATCTAATCAAATGTATTCAAAATTGGACTAGTTTTGTAGCTCATAACAGACCCTATTCCAATAGTCCGCCAACACAATCTTTTGACTCATCTCAAGTCACTGCAGTGGTGCGACCTTGATCTGCGCATGCAAGGTATCAAGAGCGATGATGAGTGGAGGGAGCACTTCCTGACCTTGGGCAGCAGCTCATTGCGCGATACTAACAAGCTTAGAGAGGCAGGGTCTTCCAGAGCTGTGGTAACCTACCCTAATATCTGGTGGAGGCACGGGATGGTGGTATGAGCATCCTGGGAGATCTGGAGAGCGGTATCACCCCATGGTTTCAACCATTTCCAAACGACGTGATTGGCACGTCAAAGATTCGCAATTGTGTCCATAAAGGCTAGGCACTGCTCAGAGACACGGGAGGGAAAGTTAGCTTTGACCTGATCAAAAGCAGCCTCCATCTATCATAATTCTTCCTAGACATGGTGAAGAATGGGGTGGAACTCAACCACTGTCCAGAGCTGCAGAGCCACCTCAGGCAACTGAGTGCCCCGAGTAAGCTGCTCCTTAATCATATTCGTTTCTTCCACGATCAATGCAACTCATTGTGCTTGAACTTCTAGGTTAATTTCTCGCTACTGTCGTGCAGTTCGATCATGGTTACGGATCTCTCACAACAGAGAGGTGTATAAAATTCGTAATGCCTCTTGGGATAGCTGCGCCAAATCTATTTGTAGGTCTATAGCTGTTGGGGCGTGGTCGTGAACTATGACAATGCGAGGGAGCAAACAAATATGGCTTTCGTAGGTCGGTAATCTGGGACTGCAGAGAAGTCGCAACATATCCCTATATTGCTTCACTCCTTCCTTGTGCAGGACTAGCTGCGACTTTATTGTGACAGTGTTGGTGGTGAACCATGGCAATTGCATACCCTCCTTCATGGTATCATCCGAGGCCATCCAGTTGGGCCCTGTGATCGTTCCCGGGCTATGAAGGTCGGGAGCTCCCGTTGCGAAGCTGTGGTGCCTCTTCGCGTGGGGTGAAAAGTCAATTCCCCCTGTACGGAGCCACCGACTAATCATTTGATCAATTTTGGCATTCCTATACCCTCTCAACATGATGTCTGTAGGTGCTGAACTTGTAGGTGTTGTAGAGTTTGGCGAGTTAGGGACTGCCATAGCAATAAACGGACAGGCTTCCCAGAAAATGTCAAGGCTCCCAGTAATCTAGCAGGAGAATAGAAGAGGCAAGGTGCAGAGACAATATGGAGCCCGTTGTGAAGTTATCCTATTTACCTTATATTGTCCAGCGCTATCTAATCGCAGAGTAACCCCTACGTGAAACTTACCATCGATCGTCCAGAAAAAACTTCCCATAAATTGCCGCATTGATGGCCGCTGCCCATTTTGCGTAATGGTAAGGCTCCCTTCCTACCCAAGTGCAGTGGTTTGATGGTCGTTATTCATATCTGAGGGCTCTCCCACAGATCTTCAGACTCTGGAGGATGCCTGCGTGTTGTTCACGTACCTCGAATTAAAGTTGATGCTAGGTGTTTTGTAACATAGTTCAGGTACCATTCCAACAACTTGGCCACCATACCTCTTGATAGGCGTGCTTCTCCCTTGGTCAGGGTGTCCATGTGTAGTAGGGCTGCATCGAGCATCCTTGTGCCATCTGTCACCTAAAATTTTCGCAAATTATCCCAATTTCACGTGGGTTGTTGTAGCTCTGCAGTCGAATGTAAGCCTAGGTCATGGGTAAACAACTAAGCTTGTTCGTGTGGGGTCCTATCGCACCATTGTGTTTCCCATGTCAGCAAGTATCTTTGTGGGTCCTCTATCCTTAGGATATATCTGTCAGCTAGGGTTCCCAAGTTCAGGATCATCCCACTCCAACACTCCTCCTATCTGAAGAATACTAGCCCATGCGTATCCCACCAACGTACAGGTGCTCCGCGTAGGGCTAGAGGAAGTGCCCCTAGCCTGCACTCCCTGGGAAATTCAGCTTCGAATGCGTGTAAAAACTCCTTAATTTCAACCACGACCTCAAGTTAGGGCAGGTCTCTTACCTCTGTGGAGATGCAGCGGAAGTTTCTACCGACCCGAAGATATCGTAGCACTGAAACCTCGTGCAACCGGCCTTTGCAATTCTCCAGTTCCTCATCAGAGTCAAAAAAGCATTCACTGTCATTTTCCCAGCATAGTACTCCTTCCACTGTAGGGTTAATCCAGTCTTCATCCTGTGTAGTCAATTTTTAAATGTGATCTATTTCTTCCTCGTTGCATGCTGGCTCTCTATACAGCACACCTTCTGCGGGATCTAGCAGAACTATTACACGTGTACTGTTATTTTCAAACACCATGCTGTGATTTTTGAGATTGATGACACCCCCCATATCTATAGCCCAGTCTAGTCCTAGGAGTTCAGGGTAAGGATCCGCATCCTCCATGTTACACAGCAATTTTTCACCGTCCCTACAATCCCCATCCCGCACATTGGAGGGCTCATTCCGTGACCTGTGAGCAGAGACAAGACTTGAAAATACTTTCATTGCATCCCTCTGAAGATGAGCTTTAATTGCCCTGAAAACATCTCCCTGCAAAAACCCTAAAAATAGCTCTTTTTCCATTGGCGCGGTTCCACAGTTCAGCCCTCGCGCCAAGGGGGCAAATCCTCCAAAGAGAAGCAAGCACCAAGGCCCGGCCAGTAGATTACACCTGCTACCATAACCATATTGAGGAGGTTTTTTTAAAACAAAGCTATAAGTTTCATCCTAACAAATTCTCGGACTGAGAGTATATCTTAGGTTGGGTGGTTTGGCTAGTGGATTTCCAGCAGAGAAGGGTTTGCCACCTCTCATGGAAGCTTCCTTGAAGATAGGGCCAATCCCATGATTATTGGGATCCCAACTTCCCTTCCTCCTTCTATAAAATCTTGCCCATTTCCCTTGCAAGCTAGTTCCAGAATCTCCAAATTCCCAAGAGCTTTCATATCCTTATGCTGCAAGAGCCTTCTTGATTCCCTAAGGCCAAATCCAAGCAAGGAGACTATTGTCAAGTATCCGGAAAGAGAGGCTTGTCCCATCCCTGACAGGCTTTATCGAGACATGTTGTGCTGACGACCCGCTAAAGGAGAATTCGGCGTCGAAGCTTTAGTTGTATTCTTCTTTTGACTCATTAATATTAAGCGACTATTGGTTATGGTTCCACTCTTGTTCTTGATCATGTTCATGAGTTATGTCCTCTTCGACTGACATATAGTTGTATATGCTGGATTTTATGCTTGCGTTTGTGTTGTTTCTTGCATGTGCATGTGTCCGATGACGGAGATCGTGAGGATTGTGATCTGCCAGGGCAAAGGAACAGGAGCACCACCTCTTCTACAAACGACAACGTTGGATTCCATGTAAGCCTTCCTCGCAAGTCAGTTTATTTACAATTAGGAACCTGCACTGTAGCATGTTCGATTGTTTCTAGACCCGATCTGGGCTAGTAGGGATTTCCTCTGTCCGCAGAGGGGATTTACCTCCTCAACAATTTGGCGACTCCACTGGGGACTCAGCTTGTTGTTTTATTTGTAAGCTATAGACGGAGCCTAAAGTACAGCCAGATAGCCTTCGAAACACTTTTGCTCTGCATTAGCGAAGTATATCAACGCTGCTTCAGTCAATCTCCGGTTTAGTTTACGAACTGAACAACTTGGAGTATTGACTTCTCTTTTTGGTCAATTTCTTGGCCTTGCTTGCTTGGTCAGCTCTCTAGGTTGGTTATTTCTATGGATTTGGGTCTTTGATAGCTTGAACATCACTGGTCTGATCTTATATTGCTTATTTTTTATTTTGGCATAGCAAACTTGACTGGCGTGCTTTTTAGCATGACAGTCGCGCCAATTGGCGCCAGTTGTCCATTTATTACCCGCGCCAATCTTGATATGGCACTAGTTTTAGCCTAACATTCGCGCTAGTGCTGGGGACTGCTGGGGTTTGCTCTGTTTTGAGCTTTCTAAGCTTGATCTGTGTGTTTAGCTTTGCCTCGCTTTGAGCCTAGATTACATGGTTCATTTGGGTCTTGGAGATTCTGCTGGAAGTGGTGAGTCTGGTCTTGGTTGGGAGAAATTCTTTGTTTTTTCATTTTTAGGCGTTGGCACTTGTTGTCAGTTAGCAACCCGCGCCAATTGGCCATTGGTGCTAGTTGTCAGTGTGCAAGTCGTGCTAGTTGGCGCTAGTTGTCAATGTACAAGTCGAGCCAATTTCAGGGTGTATGAAAATTGAGATTTTTTCCCTAAATCCTTCACCAATGTGTCTTTCCCTTCCGGTCTTTTCAATGTATGAGCATAGATTACATTGCTCATTGTTTGAAAAGTCTCCTCTCCATGGTTGTTTGATGTAAAAGGGAATGAATGCCTTGTTTTGATCTCTTGCTTTGGAAGTCGTCTTTGTGTTTGACCTCATATGTCTTGTCGCCTTTTGAGGGATTTCGTGACAAAGTGTTTGAAAAAACGATTGCATTCTTAGTGTTTGTTTACATCTCTTGTGAATTCATCAAGGAGATTTGCGTTCTTTTAGTTTTTGTCTCATAGTTTGCTTTTCGTTAAAATGCATTATATCACATTGCATTGAAAAGTTTTTTTTTTTTTTTTTTGAGGTCCATCATTGAACTTAGATTACATTGTTTAATGATCGAAAACTAGAAATCGCTTTGAGTGAATTCTCTTTCATTAAAAGTATGCATTAAGTAGATTCTCATTTCATCGAAAAATGCATTGAGTGCATTCTTATAATTTGAAAAGGAAAAAGGAAATTGTGCATAGATTACAATTGCATAGTTTTCGAAAAAGAGAATTTTGCATAGATTGCATTGCATTATTCGCATCGTTGAGTGTTTGAAATTACTTTCGGATAATGAAAGTCATCTAGTTTGGAAAAATTTTCGTTTTTCAGTTTTGTTGTTTGTTGCATCATTGTTTGAAGCTCTTCCCTTAACTAGATAGCATTCATCGAATTGAAAAGTTTTCTTTTCTCATGTAGCTGCATACAGGATATTGTCATATGACATACGGTAGGGCCTTGAAACCAAAACGTAATTGAAGATCAACTTTAACATCTACTCAATTTACACTAAGGCAGCATTGAAATCTAACGAAACACATTTAGAGGTCTAGGCTAGAGACGTGTTCCGACGTCTTAAAACCTAGCAGTTGTCATTTGCCTTTTGGCTTTAGACAACGCTAGTACGGACTTGTGCTCCCCATACCGTTGCGTATATAAAGGGAGACCCCACTAGGCTTCAATCCTTTATCCATAGGAAGCCGAGTCTGCCACCCTATACCCGTGATACACCAAACACAGCATTCGGGGAGATTGCCTACACGTACGGAAAGTCCTTGGTTGATTTCTTTTTCATTATTGAAACCAAGGTGTATATTGCAGTTCACGGTTATTTGGCACACCCTTTGCCTAGTATTCCTGAGTAGTCATTTGATCTTTTCTGACTCTTTAAATTTGAAAGGATCATCAAGCACTTGTCCGTTCACACTTGTTTCCAATCTGAAAGTGATAGAGTCACCTTTTGCCTGTTTCGCGACTCTTAAAAGATGAAACGATAGAGTTTTGTTTCAATTTTTTAAAAATTAACTGCCCACGAAATATTCCCGGTTAAAGTTAGTTTCCTTAGGGTGTTGTTTTGGGTCATTTCCGATGGCAAATTTTCCAGATTTCACCAACCAAGGAATCCCCTCCGATGGGAATCTTGGTCATTTTCCTCCTTTTAGGAATGTTGGTGCTCCTTATATGGAAACGTTGTCCCTTCCTGGGTTAACTGTTGGGTTGCCTGTTTGGTTGTTTTCAACCTCTGTGGTCTCGAATGTCTCAGCTACTGTTCAACCGTCTCCTCCGCCCGAACAACATCATGTTGATTCCAAGGTGGACCTCTCCCCTTCTTCGCCTGTTTCTGTGTCCTCCTCTTCTACTTCGCTTGGTGAAAGTCTGGATTCGAGTAACCAGGTGGCTAATAAAAAGAAGAAGAAGACAAAGAAGAAGAATTCCGATAAGGGAGAGGCTAGCTCTGTAGCTATTGCGCCTACGAAGTCTCCTCTTTATAAACCTTCCAACCCTCTGCGGAAAGTCAAGTTCCCTTGCATGTTGTGCACGGGAGACCATCTTCTTCGAGACTGCCGTGAAATTACCAAGGTGCTTGAATAATGGTCCAGTGGTTGTCCGTCGTTGCCTTTGGCTTCTGGGAGTCAGGTTGGGGGCATGTCTTCGACTGCTATTGGTAAGGCTCCTAAGAAGCAGGGTAAGATTACCAATCCCTACAAGTTGTGTGAAGGGCACCATGCCATTCACCTTTGTTCGTATATGGATGAAGCCAAGAGAGTTTTGGACAACCCAACTGGTTCTACACCACGCCTTCCAGCTGGTTATAATCTTCTTTCTTTGATTCCTCCACCAGCTGATCCTACGATTGGTCAAGATTCATCCTTGGTCGATCCCGCTCCCTCGGAAATTCATGTTCAGCAATCCATTCTCAACCAACCATTGGTCGTGGGATTGGTTGAGCTGGCCCCGTCTGCAGTGCACGAGGTCTTTTCTGTTGAGAGTGGATCTCACATCCCTCAGGTTCTTCTTGTTTCTTCAGATTCTTCAGACTTGGAGAAAGATTCTCTTGTCCCCATATCTCAAAAAGTTGCTCCTCCGCCTCCCGTGATGGAGGTCCCAGAGGATTCCCCTCCCACCTTCGTGATGGAGGTCGTGGAGGATGCTCCTTCTTCCGTAACACCAGGGGAAGACCATCTTGTTTCGATGGTAGCACCTCCGAGTAGTTTGGTCGCTTCCTTTGATTGGAGTCGATTTGTAGGATACTGCCTTCCGTCTTATGTCCCTTTCGAGATCACAGTACAGGCTTTTGGTCTGGTCGTACCCAACACCATTATAGATGAAGGTGCGTCTGTTAGTATTCTATCCTCAACTACCTGGAAATCTTTTGGCTCGCTGCCGCTTGCGCCTGTTACGTAGAATCTGTTGGCATTTAACAGAAGAACGATTCAACCGTTAGGGATCCTTCCAAGGTTACCTGTTACTTTGGGAGGTAAAACCGTCCATATGGACGTGATGGTTTTTCCAGGCCCCTTGGATTTCAATCTGCTCTTGGGGCGCGATTACACCTATGCCATGGGAGCGCTTGTCTCCTCCCTTTTTCGTGTGGTTTGTTTTCCACATGAAGGACGGATCGTGACCATTGATCAGCTTTCGTTCTTTGGTCCTGATGTGGCAGCTGGCCCGCCATCATCCCTTCCTGGTTTTTATCCACCCATTGTATCTGCCCCACCGCAGATCAACTATGTGGCTGCCTACCTCGTGCCTATGCTCAGTGATGATGCTGTCGTGCATCAGGTGCTAGGGGCATTGGGTCCTGAATTCCAGGATGTTTTCCTTCCATCGGGATTGGAACTCTTGGAAGCGATGACTTCTTGTTCATTATGATGAGGTTTTCAGAGCAGAGTTCATTTTTCTTGTGTCAAGCTCCTTAAAAAATGAAACAAGGTTGTCGGAGCAGAGTTCCTTGTCTTGTGCCCAGCTCCTTAAACCATGAAACAAGGTGCTGAGGATAGTTCTTTTAATGTGTCAACCTCGTTAAAATAATGAAACATGTTCCTGTTCATTTCGAGTCTTTGTTAAGATCTCGTAAAATCCCAGTCGAGTCATTCTCTTGGTCTCGTAATTTGAACCTTCACTCCATCTGCCTTTCATATGGATTGAAGCTTGGGGGGCATGTACCTCGAATTGAGTCACCATGCTGGGGGCATGCTTACTTTTTTCAAGCATAGTTTATTTCCGTTTCAAGCTTGTGTAAAAATGAAACTGGTTTCAAGCATAGTTTATCTTTGTTTCAAGCTTGTGTAAAAATGAAACCAACTTCAAGCAGAGTTTTCTGATTTCAAGCTTGTGTAAAAATGAAACCATTCCCATTTTACATCCCGTGATTGTCATTTTTTCAGCCTGTTTTGCTAGATGAGCCTTGGGTTTCTCACTCCATCGTCACTATCTGCTTGGCCGATCATATGCCTTCACTTGGTTGTTTTACCTATTCCTGAGGAACCGCTGCAATGAGTGGTCTTGTTAGCAAGCCTCTTGACCTTTATCTTGTTTTGAGCAGTTCCACCATTGCCGGAACCAGTTGCTACCCTTTATACCACTCGTTCCTCCAAGAGGAGTCATCTTTTAGCTCTTTTCTGACTCTCTAAACATGAAAAGATTGCCGAGGCCCTTGTCGTTTTGATCTCATTAAAGTGGCTGTGAATCGACATCTACCCAGTATACATTTACCCCTTTTTCGGGCTGGGATAGATAACTTACGAAAAAGGAATACCCTAGCCTATCGCGACTAGGAGGTTTTCTCAGATATTGTTTTCTACCTTTTCAGGTCTGAGGAACTATTTATGAAAAGGGACCGTTGGAGTTTACTTTTCAGCTGTCTTTTCAAACTCTCTAAACATGAAAAGACGCCGAGTTCTTCCTTTGTCAGACTCGTTAAACTCTGATGACATCGGATTCAGTCAAAATGACGCTATTCGAGTCGCTCCTTCCTAGGGCTCGTTAAATGTACTAGGATGGATTCGTCCGAAGGACAGATTTATATGACAAGCATATGGTATCCTCTTCAAGATTGTGTAAAAATAAAGAGGTACTCGCCAGAAATGGTGGGGGAAAATGGAACCATCATCATTGTCGTGTCGGCAGTATGTCGCTCTTGAACATGGCACTTGTCTGCATTCGTGTCGGGTTGGGGACATCTCATCTCGTTTTCTCACTTGCCTCCGTGGGTTTGGGTAATCCCTTTTGACCTCTCATCTGTTCTTTGCCTCGTCACTATGACCTCTGATCTTTTGATGTCAAATACTGCCAAATCCACTGTCGTGCCGTCAATATGTTCAAGAGAAGTTGACCTCTGCAAAGTATCAACCTTCCTCTGATTCTCATATGATCCTGATTCACAAAAAACATCATGTTTCTCTATCTCTTTTCGATGATGTGGGAAAAATTATGGCCCACCTTCGATCAAGGTCACTTCCCGTCGACTTCAGCTCATTATCCGGGAAGCTGATCTAGAGACTCCCTTATGGTACCTTGGAGCCTGCATGCCTCAATGGCAGGTTCGTCACATTCAATGAGAGGTTTTCATCATTGGCCTCTGATCAAGTTATTCTACGAGTGTTCGACGCTAGCTCATTGATTCGCACGCCGTAGATTGTACCTATAGTACCTTGAGAGCGATTGTCATTATTGGTGGTTCCTCTCGCATCTGTTAACAGCTTTCATCATTGGCTGGTAATCAGGCGATGTTCTTGCATGTTCGACTTCAGCTCACATATTCGCATGCTTGAACTTGTACTTTGTTCGGGTCGAGATGGAGCACAAGACCCTGGATTGTGTCTGTTGTAATCCAGGCTGTGATATTGTGGATTATTATTTACATGACTCACTGATTGGATGGCTGCGACCATACCTGAGTCTATTTATCGATCCTCACTGGATGGCTGCGTCCATGCCTTGGATCTAGATTATTGTAAACTCTGTTATGGATGGCTACGCCCATACCACGTATATATATCATGTATCTGAGACATCAGTTGTACTTCGCTCCGCAGGTTTTCCGATGGCAGTGTTTTCAGTCGGCATGTTCTCGTAAAGCATTTCACCCCTCTCTCTCTCTTTCGGGCCTCATGCTTTAAGGGGCATCTGTTACACAGCAATTTGTCACTGTCCCTACAATCCCCATCCCGCACATTGGAGGGCTCATTCCGTGACCTGTGAGCAGAGACAAGACTTGAAAATACTTTCATTGCATCCCTCTGAAGATGAGCTTTAATTTCCCTGAAGACATCTCCCTGCAAAAAACCCTAAAAATATCTCTTTTTCCATTGGCGCGGTTCCATAGTTCAGCCCTCGCGCCAAGGGGGCAAATCCTACAAAGAGGGCGCACCAATTGGCGCTCTGTCATAGAGCTGCACCCGTGCCAACCATATTAAGAGGTGTTTTTAAAAAATAAAAGGTGGAACTTTCATCCTAACAAATTCCTGGACTGATATATATCTTGATTTGGGTGGTTTGGCTATGGATTTCCATAGAGGGAAGTGGTTTGCCACCTCTCATGGAAGCTTCCTTGAAGATAGGGCCAATCCCATGATTATAGGGATCCCAACTTCCCTTCCTCCTTCTATAAAATCTTGCCCATTTCCCTTGCAAGCTAGTTCCAGAATCTCTAAATTCCCAAGAGATTTCATATCCTTATGCTGCAAGAGCCTTCTTGATTCCCTAAGGCCAAATCCAAGCAAGGAGACTATTGTCAAGTATCCGGAAAGAGAGGCTTGTCCCATCCCTGACAGGCTTTATCGAGACATGTTGTGCTGACGACCCGCTAAAGCAGAATTCGGCGTCGAAGCTTTGGTTGTATTCTTCTTTTGACTCATTAATATTAAGCGACTATTGGTTATGGTTCCACTCTTGTTCTTGATCACGTTCATGAGTTATGTCCTCTTCGAATTACATATAGTTGTATATGCTGGATTTTATGCTTGCGTTTGTGTTGTTTCTTGCATGTGCAGGTGTCCGATGACGGAGATCGTGAGGATTGTGATCTGTCAGGGCAAAGGAACGGGAGCACCACCTCTTCTACAAACGACGACGTTGGATTCCAGGTAAGCCTTCCTCGCAAGTCAGTTTATTTACAATTAGGAACCTGCACTGTAGCGTGTTGATTTTTGCTAGACCTGATCTGGGCTGGTAGGGATTGCCTCTGTCCGCAGAGGGGATTTACCTCTTCAACACTCCACAATTTCTATGACTTCCGAGTTAGCTAGGAATTTTACTCCTGCGATATCTACCATGACTTTTGGCAACCTTCCCAGAGGGATGATCTTCTGTTGATTCGCCATGCACGCTGGATGGTGGACCACTCCAATTTATACTTTCCCATTTGTTGCCATGTTTTCTTTGGTAATACATTCGCATCTGACCCAAGATCGAGAATAACTTGAACCAAGGTTTGCCAACAAACCCTTATACTACTGGCCCTTTCGGCAATGACCTACTTGTGCAGGTCAAAGTCTCACCCAAAGTAGTATGGGTGGGTGTTGGAACCAGGTTTCCACACCTTGAGAAAGGATAGGTAAGGCAAGTTGAGCTGCGTTCAGCTCTGTGATACCCAAATCGCCTTGTTCTGCGTAGGGCCAAGTAGGTCTCTATTCGCATCCACGTGCGCTAGATCTATAATTATATACTTTATGGCAGTAGCACAATATTTCATAAACAGAAAATAACATATCTAGATACAAAAAACACACTTACATAGAGCTTTTGTAGCTTAAATACAGAAAGAGCATAATGCAGTAATTACCAATGATTCACACAAAGAGTACTCACAGATTCAGTTCTCTATCAACCTTTCTTATTCATCAATTCATTAATTCCTTCTTATAATCCCCTTCCCAACATGCGCACACAGCATGAGGGTCCACACATAGTTAGACTGTAGATCTCCATGCACACAGCCAGCAGGAGTCCTTTCCCCCAAAAACCGAAACAGAAAACTTAAACCAAAATTCGCATCAATAGCTCTTCATTTTATCTACCTTACAATACAAAATGTTCCTCTATTTATAATAATCTAGCCTAAACTTTCCTATGGTCCACAACCCATGGTTTTTAGACCCCTGGTTTACCCATTTTCCCATTACAATGCTTTCGGGGCTTTGACCAACCCCAAAACCCCTGCGCTAGACTAAATCTAATCAAAAGTATTCAAAATTGGACTTGTTTCGCAGCTCATAGCAGACCCTGTTCCAACAGTCCCCCAACACAATCTTGTGACTCGTCCCAAGTCACTGTGGTGGTGAGGCCTTGATTTGTGCATGCAAGGTATCGAGAGTGATGATGAGCAGAGGGAGCACTTCCTAAATTTGGGCAGCAGCTCGTTGCGCGATACTGACAAGCTTCAGCGAGGCAGGGTCTTCTAGAGCCGTGGTAACTTGCTCTAATATTCGGTGGAGGCACGCGATGGCGGTATGAGCATCCTGGGAGATCTGGAGGGTGGTATCGCCCCATGGTTTCAACCATTTCCATACGACGTGCTTGGCATGGCAGAGATTTGCAATCATATCCATAAAGGCTAGGTGCTGCGTAGAGACACGGGAGGGAAAGGTAGCTTTGACCTAATCAAAAGCAACCTCCGTCTGTCATAATTCTTCCTAGACACGCTGAAGCATGGGGTGGAACCAAACTACTGTCTAGAGCTGCATAGCCACCTCAGGAAACTGAGTGCCCTGAGTAAGCTGCTCCTTAATCATATTCGTTTCTTCCACGATCAATGCAACTCATTTTGCTCGCAATTCCAGGTTTATTTCTCACTGCTGTCGTGTAGTCCGGTCACGGTTATGGATCTCTCGCAACATAGCAGTGTGTAAACTTCTTAATTCCTCTTGAGATCGCTGCGCCAAATATATTTGTAGGTCTGTAGCTTTTGGGGCATGGTCGTTAACTATGATAGTGTGAGGGAGTCAACAAATATGGCTTTCGCTGGTCGGTAATCTGGGACTGCGGAGAAGTCGCAACAGATCCCTATATCACTTCTTTCCTTCCGTGCACAGGACTCGCTGCGACTTTACTGCGACAGTGTTGGTGGCGAACCATGGAAATTGCATACCCTCCTTAGTTGTATCATCTGAGGCCATCCGGCTGGACCCTGCGATCATTCCCGGGTTGTGAAGGTTGGGAATTCCCGTTGCGAAGCTGTGGTGCCTCTTCACGCAGGGTGCAAAGTCAATTCCCCCTATAGGGAGCCAACAAATAATCATATGATCAATTTCGGCATTACTAGACCCTATCAACATGATTTCTGGACGTGCCGAACTTGTAGGTACTGAAGCGTTCGGCAGGTTAGGGACCGCCATAGAAATAAACGGATAAGCTTCCCAGAAAAAATCAACGCTCCCAGTAACCCAATAGGAGAATAGTAGAGGCAAGGTGCAGAGACAATATGGAGCCCATCATGAAGTTATCCTGTTGACCTTATATTGTCCAGCGATATCTAATGGCATAGTAACCCTTACGTGAAACTTACCATCGATCATCTAGAACAAACTTACCATAAATTTCTGCATTGATGGCCAACCACCCATTTTGTGTAACAGTAAGGCTCCCATGCTACCCAAGTGCAGTGGTCTGATGGTCATTATTTGCACCTGAGGGCTCTCCCATGGATCTTCAGACTTTGGAGGACACCTACGTGTTGTTCGCGTACCCCAAATTAAAGCTAACGCCAAGTGTTTTGTAACACGGTTTAGGTACCATTCCAGCAACTTGGCCACCATACCTCTTGACAGTCGAACTTCTCCCTTGGTTAGGGCGTCACTGTGTGGCAAGGCTATGTCAAGCGTCCTTGTGCCATCTGTCACCTGAAATATTCGCAAATTCTCTGAATTTCGCGTGGGTTGGTGCAGCTCCGCAGTGGAATGCAAGCCTAGGTCATGGGTAACTAGGTAAGCTTGTTCGTGTGGAGTCCTATTGCAGCATTGTGTTTCCCATGTCAGCAAGTATCTTTGTGGGTCCTCTTTCCTTGGGATCCGTCTGTCAGCTAGGGTTCACAAGCACAGGATCATCCCACTCCGACACTCCTCCCAAGTGCGGAATATCGTCCCATGTGTATCCCACCAACGCACAGGTGCTCCGCGCAGGGCTATCAGAAGTGCCCCTAGCCTGCGTTCCCTATGAAATTCAGCTTCAATTACGTGTAAAAACTCCTTAATTTCAACCATTTCCTCAAGGTAGGGCAGGTCTCTTACCTTGGTGGAGATACAGCAGAAGTTTCTAGTGACCCGAAGATATCGTAGCGCCAAAACCTCGTGCAACCAGCCTTGCCAATTCTCCAGTCCCTCATCAGAGTCAGAAAATAATTCACTGTCCTTTTCCCAATAGAGTAGTCCTTCCGCTCTAGGGTTAATCCAGTCTTCATCCCGCGTAGTCAATTTATAAATGTGATCTATTTCTTCCTCGTCGCGTGCTGGTTTTGTATACCATGCACCTTCTGCGGGATCTAGCAGAAATATTACGTGCGTACCGTTATTTTCAAACACCATGCTGCAATTTTTGAGATTGATGACACCCCCCATATATATATCCTAGTTCGGTCCTAGGAGTGCAGGGTAAGGATCCGCATCCTCCACAATTTCTATGACTTCAAAGTCAGCTAGGACTTTTACTCCTGCGATATCTACCATGACTTTTGGCAGCCTTCCCAGAGGGATGATCTTCTGTTGATTTACCATGCGCAGCTGGATGGTGGACCACTCCAATCTAGGCTCTCCCATTCATTGCCATGTTTTCTTTCGTAATACATTCGCATCGAGAATAACTTGATCCAAGGTTTGCCAACAAACCCCTATACTACTAACCCTTTTGGAAACGACCTAATTGTGCAGGTGAAAGTCTCACCTGAAGTAGAATGGGTGGGTGCTAGAACCAGGTTTCCTCACCCTAAGAAAGGATAGGTAAGGAAAGCTGAGCTGCATTTGGCCCTATGATACCCAGATCACCTTGTTCTACACAGGGCCAAGTAGGTCTCTATTCGCATCCACGTGTGCTAGATCTATAATTATATACTTTATGATAGTAGCACAGTATTGGATAAAAAAAACCATAACATATCCAGATACAAAAAACACACTTACATAGAGCTTTCGCAACTTAAATAGAGAAAGCGCATAATGCAGTAGTTACCAATTATTCACATAAAGAGTACTCACAGATTCAGTTCTCTATCAACCTTTCTTATTCATCAATTCATCAATTCCTTATTACAATCCCCTTCCCAGCCCGCGCACACAGCAGCAAGGTCTGCACACATCTGGAATCTAGATCTCCATGCACACAAAAAGCAAGAGTCTTTTCCCCCAAAAACCCAATTAGAAAACTTAAAGCACAATTCGCATCAATAGCTCTTCATTTTCTCTACCTTATAATACAAAATGTTCCTCTATTTAAAATAATCTAGCCTAAACTTTCCTATGATCTTCAACCCATGGTTTTCGGACCCATGGTTTACCCATTTTCCCATTACAATGCTTTTTGGGCTTTGACCCACCCCAAAACCCCTGCGCTAGACTAAATCTAATCAAAAGTATTCAAAATTGGACTAGTTTCGCAGCTTGTAGGTGACCCTGTTCCAACGTTACCAAAGGATAAAAGCCTCATTGGTGTGAAGTGGGTGTACAAGACAAATCTCAATGAGAAAAGTGAAATTGACAGATTTAAAGCAAGGCTTGTAGCAAAAGGATACTCACAACAACCAAGAATAGACTTTGGAGAAACGTTTTCTCCGGTAGCCAGATTGGATACTGTAATAGTAGTTCTAGCGACAAAAACCTAGAACAAGTGGAAAGTATATCAGATGGATGTCAAATTAGCCTTCTTGACTGGAATTTTAGAAGAAGAAATTTATGTGCAGTAGCCTCCAGGTTATGAAGTTGAAGGTAAGGAAGATAAATTTTACAAATTGAAGAAAACACTCAATGGACTTAAGCAAGCACCGAGAGCATGGTATAGCAGAATCGACAGTTACATGATTAAGAATGGATTTTACAGAATCAACATTGAACCTACCTTGTACACAAAGGTAAATGAGCATGGTGAGAGTCTGATTGTTTACTTATATGTTCACGATATGATTTTTATAGGTGATCTTGAGCTAGATGAATTTAAAGCAACCATGTTGAAATAATTTGAGATGACAAATCTTGGTCTCGTTAAATATTTTCTTGGCATTGAAGTTGAGAAATATGAAAAAGGAATTTTTATTTTCCAAAATAAGTATGCTAGAGATTTGCTGAAAATATTCAGGATGGATGATTGCAAACCTGTACCTACACCAGTTGCAAAAATTACAAAGTAAAGTAAGGATGATGAAGCATCAGATGTCAATCCAACTCTATTCAAATGATTGGTTGGTAGCCTCATGTATCTCATAGCTACAAGACCATATATTATGGAAGGAGTGAGTTTTATTTTTAGATTTATGGAGACTCCAAAAGACACACATTGGAGTGTTGGAAAAAGAATTCTAAGATACATAGCAGGAACTAGAGATTATGGCATAATGTATGCAAGTACATAAAAGAAATATTTGATTGGATTTACAGATAGTGATTTTGTAGGCAATTTTTATGATTGGAAGAGAACATCCTGTTGTGTGTTTCATCTTGGTTCAGGTGTGATAGCATGGGCATCTATGAAGTAGCCCATTGTGACAGTATCATTAGCAGAAGCAGAATATGTACCAACAACTTCAGCAGCATGTCAAGAAGTATGGTTAAGAAGAGTATTGGATGGACTCAAGCAGAAACAACAAGGATCAATGGCGATATACTATGACAACACTTCAGCGATTACACTATCGAAGAATAGTGTGTTTCATCAAAAGAGAAAGCATATTGATACTAGATATCACTTTATTCGAGAACTTGTGAGAAATGGAGAAGTTCACTTGAAGCCTTGTAAACCTAGTGATCAATTGGCTAATATATTTACAAAGTCATTAGAAATAATGTGTTTGAGTTTCACAAAAGAAACTCGGGTGTTATAAGCCTAGCTGAGACAAATACCACCAAGCATGTTTAAGTTGTCATAAGTTATGTTTTAGTTTAGTCTTCATAATTAATGGGGAGTATTAAAATATGTAATTACCTATTGCATGTAGAGTTAGACAATGAGTTAAGTAAGCATTGAGTTAGTCGAGTTATGTGATAGATGAATTTGGTAAGTGGGTTAGAGAGTCAGTTAAGTGAGTGATGGTCAAGTTGAGTTATGTAAGTGTGTGCATGTCAAGTTAGGTTAAATACCCTTCACCGAGTTCATTGTATTCATTGAGATTGAGAGAGATTGAAGTTCGTTGATTAATAGAAGATCCAGAACTCATGTGTTTTGTGTGTGAAATACTTGTGTTATTTTGTGTTTATATCCTCTTCTTATCAAACAATAAGGTTGCTAAGAATGAGTTTTTTGTGGCAATGGAGGAAGCAAATACTGCACAAATTTCTTCTAAATATAGGCTTATGCAAGTTCATGATAGACATGAAGAAGGAGAAACAACATGCAATAGTTGTAAGGATAAATTTCCAGCTTCAAAATTAATACAGTCTATCAAGGCTAAACAGCTAGCTAATTCATCAAGGAGCAACATCTTCGTCTATCCATGTTGTTGTAAGTTGTATGAGTTCAATCAGTACTATGGAATTTGCGAGGAGGTATGTAAGGGTTCTAGATTGAAGAGAAGTTGGGTTCAATGTCGAGTGTGCAACATCTACGTTCACGGAGATTGTGATAATATAAACAATGACCAACCAGAACACCTTATTGAATAATCATGTCTTCAATGCATGCTGAAGCAACCAGGCTTGGTACCCACTATGAAATAAAAAGGAAACAAGCCTTTAATTGTTCCAAAGCACATAAAAGTTGTTTGTAATGGCATGGAAGCAGATTATGTGACTAGAAGCCACTTAATCCTATGCAAATGCAGTAAATGTGAAAAGGGTAAGTCAATGAACCTGGTGCAATGGGACAAGCACATAGGCTCTAAGATGAACAATTGGAAACAAAGTGTTAAACTCAATGGTTCCACTCTTCTTCTCATTTATTGTCTCAACTAGGCCTCTAAAGTTGGGGCTTGTGGCCTTAGATTATTTATCAGTGAAGGGAAAACACCTATCACAACGAGAGAGAGAACATTGATTGGATGGCTGCTAGAACCATATGAGCCAATATATGAAACATGGACAGCAGAAAGGTGTTCAATATGCCTTTAACTTGAGGATAGGGTAGATAATAAGGTTATCATTTGCAATGGATGAAATATTGGATTCATAAAATTTGTTATGGTGCAACTGAATCAGTGGACAATTGGATTTGCATAGTTTGATAGAGAGCAAAGATAGTGATTACGCCACAACACTATTGTCTTTGACCTGTAATGGGTGGAGCCCTCAAACCTACCACAACAGGTGGATTTTGGGTCTATGTTACTTGTGCTTCATTTACCGATGAATGATCAGGAGATCATGTCCAAGTTCAAAAATTCTAAAAAATGATTACAACCTAAACGATCAGAAAGGTTTCATTGTTGTGATTCTGGTGCTGCAAACAGTTCACAAAATAGAGGTCATATGCAGAATTTATGAAGGTTTGAAAAGCCCAGTAAACTCCAAAATATGTTGACCAAGTTTGAATTTATAAATTTGTGAAAAATTAAAAAAAGAATATTCCCAAGAATATTTTGGGAATATTCCTTGGAGGGAGAATCATTTGTGGACAAGTGGTATAATCTGATTTGCAGTTGGTTTGACTTCATTTGTTGTTGGCCAATGAAAGGGTGCTATGTAGCAAGCCCGGAGGCCGCCATGTGGCCCTAGGCTAGAGAGTGAAAGGTATGGAAAAACTTTGTCACTCATAGGTTTTGAACCAGGGTCTAGCCCCCGTCAGCAGAATGATCTGACCAATCAGGACCCATGGTATTAATTAGCAATACTATGGTTCGAGTCTTATTTATGTTTTAAAATTTGACCTGGTGGAAAAATGAAAACGGATAGCCCCGTAACCATATGACCCCGCAGCTAGAACCAGAGGCTAGGATATCCGACAACAAAAATTCCAATGGAAGTCTATATGGTGGTTTCGGGTCATGTGATCACTCGACATTAAATGCAGAGGTTAGTTACGGTTGAGCTCGCGGTTTATTCATCGGTTAGAGTAGAAAACTCACATGTGACCACCGCCCCTCAAACATTAGATGCCACTCTTAATGGTTCTGAAAAATTTGGGTGCAGTTCCACCTTTTTCGGGTTTTTTCCAAAATTGGCGCTCTTAACTGGAGTTCCTCCAGTTTTGGAGGAGGATTTCAAGGGACACTGGGCAAAAATTTGTTTTTTCCATAACTCCTCCATTTTTCGACCAATTTGGGCGCAAACATAATCAATTTTGGGTACTGTCGACATTTTTAACACATTGGAACATGTTTTAGAGCCATCATCAGACATATTTAGTAGTTTTAGCTTCGGGAAAGATCAAGGAGCCACTAGGGCCACCAGGGTGTGGCCAGTGTACTGAGCATCCTTTGTCTATTTTCTGAAAATGAATAGTCATATCTGACTAATTCAAGCATTCTAAAGTTGTTTTTACAAAGAGCATAACCTATTGAGGCTTAATTTCACATATACGTACCATTTTTGAGAAATAAGATATGAGGGACATGCCATTAGGATCTGGACTGCAAATGTAGTCGAGGAGGGGTGAACTGCTTCATCAAATTTGCTGAGTATTATGCTATGTGATGTTTCTTTCTCTGTTATTTTCTAGTGTACAATGTTATAAAATCAAAATACATGCTTTAACCTTGGACCTAAATCTGTTTAACTAAGCTAAAACCATTTGTTTAACCAACAAACTTCAGAGAACCTTATGCACACATTTTAATTACTATTTGGATACTTAGCACAACAAAACTATTACATTCCATTCAGATCAATGAAGTAAGATTTTTGAATGATGAAACTAAGGAACCTGTTGATGGAATATTGAAAATCAATGAAGCCTCTTTTAGAAATTTGTATATAGTTTTTCACAATATCCATGCGTCTTGTATCAAATGTCTGCAATGTGAAACATTTTATCACCCTATGTGTGCATTACGAAAAGGGTATCACGTGGAGTCGTTATATTGTAAAGTTAGAGGAAAATAATTATATATATATATATATACATTTCATATTGTGCCTCTCATAAAGTTCCAAATCCAAATGCATGTCTGATATTGACTTATCACACTCTAAATCAAAATGAAACAGTTGTTGTAGTGACACATTTAGAGGATACAATGGATGAGAATTCAATTTCAGAGGATGATAATAAATTTAAGGAAGTTGAACTCTCGGAAATACAGGAAAAATCAACAACTAGTGACAAAAGCAAGAAACAATACAAGAAAACACAAATTGCTAGAGAGCACACGGTACTGCATTCATTTTATGGAAGGAGAGATATATATTTATACAATTCATAAACAATTATGGAAGAAACTGAATCTAGAAACTGATTACTAACTAAATCTGGAAACTAATTACTAACTAAATCTTTGAACTAATTATAAACTAACCGTAAAGATTAATTCTTTAACACTCACCCTTAATGTTGAGGGTTACATTTTTTTATTCATAAATTTTGACATTGAAATTCAAAATTAACTTTTTCTAGCGGTTTGGTGAAGATATCCGCTAACTGATCCTTGGAATCAAAAAATTTGAGAACAATATGACCATTTTTTACGAGTTTAGGAATGAAGTGAAAACGAGTGTCAATATGTTTTCTCTTTCGATGAAAGACATTGTCCTTCGATAATGAAATAACAGAAGTGTTGTAAAATAGGATTGAAATAGGTTCATTTTCTATATATCTAAAGTTAGAGAGAAGTACCTTTAGCCACACTACTTGACATGATGCTGAATTTTCTGCAACGTACTCGGCCTCTGTTGAAGATAGCGCAACTATGGGCTGCTTTTTGGATCACCATGAGATCAAGTTTTTTTTTTTCCAAATAGACAAGAATATCCAGAAGTTCTTTCCTAATCATCAATACAACCTGCATAATCACTGTCTTTATAACCAACAATCTTACTATCTTTAGAGGCTGCATACGATAAACCGTAAGTAGATGTATCTGCAATGTACCTTAACACCCCTTTTCTATTTTTCCAATGACAGTCTTTAGGAGATTCCATAAACCTTGAAATATAACTATCTTCAAATTCTATATCAGGTCTAGTAGCAAAAAGATTCAAAATACTACTAGCAAGTTGCTTATACAAAGTTGCATTAAAAATAGTACCTACATCATCTTTACTTAACTTTGTACCAACTTCAATAGGAGTATCTACCGGTTTACACCTGTCCATATTAACAATTTTCAAAATGTCCGTAGCATACTTCTATTTACTCGTAAACATACCATTGTGTGTTTTTTTCACTTTGATACCTAAGAATTATCTCATTAATCCAAGATCTGTCATTTGAAATTCATTTTCCATTATAGCTTTAAATTCATCTAACTACATGTTACCCAGGTATAAATTATGTCATCAACATAAGGAAAGTATCAAAATATTACCTTAATGATCATTCTTGATATGCAAGGTGGGTTCATGGTCGCTTCTTCTGAAATCATTATTCAGCAAATAACGGTCTATTCAGCTGTACCAAGCTCTTGGAGCTTGCTTAACGCCATACAATGCTTTCTTCAACCTGTACACCTTATGATTTTGATTCTTCATTCCGAAACCATGTGGCTGATCAACATACACTTCTTCATTCAAAACACCATTCAAAAAAACAAACTTTACATCCATTTGGTAAATCAGCCACTTGTTTTGTGCTGAAATAGCTACTACAAATCGAAAAGTATCAATTCTTGCTACAGGTGTAAATGTTTCACCATAATCTCTGCCAGGTTGCTGCGAAAAACCTTTCGCAATGAATCTTGCTTTGTTCTTATCAACTTCACCTTTCTCATTTAACTTTGTTTTAAAAACCCATTTAACACTTATAGAATTTTTATCATCAGGTAGATCAACCAAATCCTAAGTTTTATTTCTTTCAATAGCATTGATTTCATTATTCATTACATCTACCCACTCTTTGTCTTTTATAGCCTCTTCAAAACAAATAGGCTGAAATGAATGAAATGCAAAATTTACAATATCATCAACATCGTCTTGTGCATAAATATCACTTAAGTTTCTCATTTTAGGATTATCAGAATCAGACTCAAAAGATGATGAACTACTTCTATTGGATGAACTACTATTGGTTTTGTCTTGAACCTATAATCTTGGAGTGCTTATTTTAGGTGTTCGATTTTCGTTTAACACAATAAAATGAATAGGACAAGTATTGTTCTCCATTTCATTCCAAGACTTATCTTCCAGAAATTTCACATCCCGACTTATGAAAAACTTCTTAGTTATAGGATTAAAAATATCTATGCCTTAGATTTATCACTATATCCTATAAAAATATACTTTTCTCTCCTATCATCAAGTTTTTTTCTCAATTTTTCTAGAACATGAGTGAAAGTAATACAACCAAATATGCGAAAGTGTGAAACAGTTACCTTTTTTCCACTCCATGCTTCTTCAGGTACAAAACTTTGAACACTGGAAGTTGGCGATCTATTTAGAATATATACCAAACATGCAACTGCTTCAGCCCATAAATATTTAGACAAATTTCGTGTTTTGAGCAAACTTCAAGCCATATTCATAATTGTCTGATTCTTTCTTTCCACGACTCTGTTCTGTTGCGGAGTATAATTGGTTGTTGTTTGTTTTTTAATACCATGTTGTTTGCAAAAATCAATGAATTATTTATATTCGTACTCATCTCCTTTATCAAACCTCTGAACTTTAATAAAATTTCGACTCTGATTTTCAGCCTCAGCTTTTAACTCCTTAAAATTGGAAAATGTTTCAGATTTGTATTTGATGAAATACTCCCAAATTTTCCTGCTAGAATCATCAATGAAAGTAAGAAAATAGAGACTTCCAAAAACTTATTTTTCTTTTATTGGACCACATAAATATGTATGCACTAACTCTAGTTGTTCTTTGGCTCTATTATAGGTTGAAACAAAACTATCTCGCTTATGTTTACCCATTATCCAACTTGTATAGGAAGAGATATGATCAGACAAAGCAGGAAAACCTTTCGCCATAGACTGTCTTTGAAACAAAATCATACTTTTGATAGGTAAATGACCATATCACAGATTCTACGGGTAAGAGTTAGTTGGCGTTGAAACATTATGTGCATACAACTTCTCACTTTTCAATTGTAATTGATACAACTTGTTCTTTGTCATAGGAATATTTGCAACAAGAGACTTATGTTTATCAGAAATCGTGCAAGTAGTGTTGTGAAAGTTAACATCATAACCATGTGAATATAACTAAACAACACTCCAAAATTTATGCTTGAAATTGGGTACATAATAAACTTCGTAGATATTCTTCACAACATTTTGTTTGGTTAAGACAGGTACAACACCCTTTCTTGAAGCTTTAACCTGGCAATCATCACCGAAACCAATAGAGGAACTGAAATATGTATCAAGATGCGAAATAAAATCACTATGAATAGTCATATGATTACTATATTTTCTATCTACGAACTAAATATCTTTATTAGGTACTTTCACAGTCACTTGGCATGCCAAAATAAAGCATCTGTTGTTTCACATTTAGTGTTTGTGACATTGACTTTATTTTTACTTTAAAAATACTTTAATTTTCAACATTCACACTTATAATGGCCATATTTTTTGCAGTAGTGCCATTGAATTTTTGATTTATCTATCCACCTACGACCATGATTATTTTGAGACTACTCTGAATGTATTTGAGTTACCTGTGATCTATCATGAGACTGGGACTGTCCTCTACATTTTCCTCTCCTGCCATGAAAACCTCTACCTCTACCTCTATCCATAGAATCTTTAGATTTTAAATAATGCTCTAAAGTACTGATATTCTTCACAAAATTTTGTTTGGTTATGACAGGTACAACACCCTTTCCTGAATCTTTAACCTGGCGATCATCACCAAAACCAATAGAGGAACTGAAATATGTATCAAGATGTGAAAGAAAATCACTATGACCAATCATATAATTAATACATCTTCTATCTACAAACTAAATATATTTATTAGGTACTTTCAAAGTCACTTGGCATGCCAAAAATAAAGCATCTGTTGTTTCACATTCAGTGTTTGTGACATTGGCTTTATTTTTACTTTAAAAATACTTTAATTTTCAACATTCACACTTATAATGGCCATATTTTTTGCAGTAGTGCCATTGAATTTTTTATTTATCTATCCACCTACGACCATGCTTATTTTGAGACTACTCTGAATGTATTTGAGTTACCTGTGATCTATCATGAGACTGGGAATATCCTCTACATTTTCCTCTCCTGCCATGAAAACCTCTGCCTCTACCTCTATCCATAGAAGCTTTAGATTTTAAAGAATGCTCTAAAGTACTGACATCTAAATTAATTCTTGCTTCATGAGCCAACAAAGAACCAGTTAATTCTTCCACATATAATTTTGTTAATTATCTTGACTCAAAAACAGTAACTATCATGTCAAGTTTTCTAGGAAAACATCTAAGAATTTTTTCAATAATTCTTTGGTCTTCAAGTTCTTCACCATCCATTCGAAGTTGATTAACAACACCCATAAATTTAGTCATAAAATTATCAATGGTTTCTGATTCAATCATTTTAAGTGTTTCAATTTGTGTTTTGAGAGTCTGTAATCTTACCATTTTTACTTTATCATTTCCTTCATAAGAAACCTTAAGTATATCCGATATTGATTTAGGAGTTTTAATAACAATTATTTTAGGAAAAATAGAGACATATAAGGAATTTAAAATGGACGAATTCACTCTACCTTCTTTCTATTTAAGTTCATCAAATTGTTTTCTTTGAGAAACACACATTCCAGCAATTGTATTTGTGTCACATTCTGTGAACCCCAATTCTACTAATTCCCAACAACCTAAACCTTGTAAGCATTATTGCACTTTAAGGCTCCAAAAATCATAATTCTTCCCACTAAATAGAGACGTAGGGATTGCAAACTGACTTGTCGAGGCCATGTTTGAAGTAATAAAAAATTTGGAAACAACCCTTTTTAAAACACTTCCAAATAGATAGCACAAATAGATCGATGAAGGTGATTAAAATGTATATTGTTTTTAACTCCTTTTAATTTCAACACCTTATTTATAAATCCCATAATTGAAGATTCACACCAATATCGAAGACATATTTCCTTTCCTTTCAACATCCTCATTCCTTTCCTTTCAAAAACCTCATTAATATTCATTGAATAAATCACTTAAGAGATTTTTTTGCTGATAGTTTTGCTATAGGCTAAAAAGGAAAAACAATCAACTAAAAACTGCGCAGAGCGAATATACAAAATTTTGAAAAAAAAAAGCTAAATTCTCAATTACACAAACTGTTAAAGCGGTGAATCATGCACCTCCTACTGCTAAATTCAATTAAGGGCTTACAAATTACTTGCTGGAGGTTATTTCGGCTCAAACAAAGTAAGTAAACTTAAAAAAACCTCTTGCAAACAGCTTCAAGAGTTGGAAAAGCACACAGCTTCAAACAACAAGGATGGAGCATGTAGCTTCCTTATATAGTCTTCAACACAAGCAACAACAAAACTTACTTCACCTATGGCAATGGTGGTCAAGACAAGCAACATCAAAACCTCCTTCACTTTTGGCAATGGTGACTCCTCATAATGGTCCAGCACTGGTCCAAAAACAACACTCTTCAACAAAAATCATTCTCCAAAAAATGGAGTGAAATCGATGCTCCTCGACTCCGATACAATGAAAAAAACAAGAAACAATACAAGAAAACACAAATTGCTGGAGTGCACATGGCACTGCATTCATTTTATTGAAGGAGAGATATATATTTATACAAGTTAGAAATAGTTATGGCATAAACTGAAACAATTATGGCAGAAAATGAATATGGAATCTCATTACTAACTAAATCTTTGAACTAATTCTAAACTAATAGTAATGATTAATTATTTAACAACTAGGTGTTGTGTATATAATGATTTGAATAGGAAATCAAGAATAAGTGAAATAGTTCAGAAACCCGTGCGATACTCCCACCACAACAAAGAAGCCATAAATAGAAACAAGAAGTAAGTCCACCACAACTTTCTTCAAACAAAGACTTCCTTTCATAGAGCCAAAAAAATGAAAAGAGACGATTTTTATTTGGAAAATATGGAGTTCATGGATTTGGTAAATTTTCTATGGAGCACATTCGAGGAGGGGAGATGCTCATAGAATATAGGGGTGAGATAATAAGACAGTGTGTTTCTAATGTAAGATAAAAAATATATCAAGCAAAAGGTAAACATTCAACCTACTTGTTCAAAATCAATAAAGAAACAGTTATTGATGCTACTTTTGCACTCATAATTTAGAAACTTTGAATGTTTGAGTGACTGATACTTTTTTCATAGAAAGGATCAACGTAAAGCTGCAACCTGCGTAATGTAGCATCATTTTATGGATAGGAGAAGAAATAGAAAGCTAACTAATTGCTCAAAATACTAGAACAACTCAGTGTGAGTATTATGAGGGACGTAGCCTCTCATTTATAGTATTCTCACCCGATGTCTGGTGACCTAAGACTGGTGACTACCAGTCATTATTGAAACCCTAAAATAGATTCAGGTGCATGTGGACAACTTGCATTATCTCAACATGATTTAAAATTGAATTTTTAGATCCAATAGTAGCATAATGCCACCATGTGTTAACTAATCCTCCAAACCCATTCAAAATCATTTGTACAATGTCTATTTGTGTAAGAGTGGGGTTATCTATTTGATTTTTTGTTGCCCAGATAGATATTAGAATGATTGCATTCTCAATTTCTATTTTGGGCTGGAAATTCACAAAAAACATTGGTTCTACAGGCATTGCTTGAATGGTTGCACTCATTGATGAAACTCCTGTGTTTGCAGTATTGATTGGAGTTCTTGAGCTTTCCTTGGGTTCTTGTTTGATATAAACAGGATATTGTTCTATTTGGTCCTTTCTGAGGGTAGGACCTTTTTCTTGCACATGTTGCAAGAAGTTCTTGACTGTAAAACTAGCTTCATTAATTTTTTCAGCTAATTCTATTTCTGGAGTCTACATCCCAAAATTCCATTCTAGGAGATCTGTAGAGGCAAGGCTAAAACTGTATGTCCTTTTTATTTTTGCCTTTGCATTGGGATCATCCTTAAACATTGCAGACTTTATAGGTTTATCTAGCAATGAATAATCAACCTTCCTTGTAGAAGATCCTAATTTTTTAATGATTGGTGTTGTTATGGATAAAATCGAGTTATTACTGATAGTATTTTGTTTAGTTTCTCCTGAGCTTCAAGTAATGGAGAAAGGTAAACAACTTGGTGTTCTAGCAATTGGACTCCTGCTACTATACTTTCACAAACAACCTTTTCATCAGAGATTTCTTGTCTAACTTTGATAACATCTCTGTGCATGTCATCTATATTTTTTGCAGTAAGATCTATTTGCAAATTAGCATAGTTGAGTTTTGAGGTATTTGTTCCAGAACTTGTAGTTTCCAGAACTGTGGAATAAGGGACAAATTCTCTTTTATTTTGGTAATCCTCATCATACTGTCTAAAAGAAACATATGGTAGGTTTCTTCCTGGTATATGAATTTCTTCTCCTATTTGGACTTTAATAGTCTATGCTTTTTCTTCTCTTGGTAACATGGAGAACATGAGGATCTGAGGCCTTTCTTGCTTATTGGATTGACTAAGCTTTTGGAACAACTGGTTGAAAGATGAACATTACTGATGTTGACCTTTATGTTCAATAGTAAGCTCAGAAGAAGAGGATATTACTCAATGTCTTCCAATATGTAGACTGAAGATTTCTTTTTCTTGGACCCTGAATGATTCTTGTATTTGTTTTGAGAGTTGGAAGGATTAAGTAGCAGTGGAGAAAGCAATTGGCTTGGCTTTGGATATCTTCAATTCTTCTTTGACCAGTGAAGTTTTTTGGTACTGTTCATATTTAGTTTCCCGAAGTTCAGGGTATTGGATTACAGTCCACTCAAAATTAATAGGAATGGTGGATTTACTGAAACCTAATTCCACATCGCTTACAACCTGCGAAATTTCTCTAATATGAGATTGTAGAGGAGGCATACTATCATTTCCAAATATGACAATAGTAAAGGCTTTTAACTGAATGATTTTTTTTATTTTCATTTCATGTCAAAGCCTTGAGGATGGATGTATGCTTGGAGGAGGTCATATATGTAGAGCTCATTGAGGGAAACATAGTACTTTGGATAAACTGTACCAAAGGCTGGACCATCATGCAATGGACTTTCAAATCCTCCTATTATTGCATGAGACAACTTGTTATGACGATTATCTACAATGACACATAGGTTATTTACATTTATATGTGGTACAACCAATGCATTCAAACCAAATCGGATTGCTCCTAAGTGGAAATATTTATAACCTTTAATTTCTTCCCAATCTAACTGTTCTTTTTTTAATAAATGAATTTGAGTAGGTTTGTCTTGGGATGTGAAACTGATATTTACAGAGTGAAGACGAATTTGGGTAGATGCATAATATTTATATAATGACATGTTATATACTTGAGAGGGAATAATTGGTGGTATTTTCCAATTTGAATATGGTTCTTTCTCTGATAGAGAAATATTATATGTAGAAGTAGATGCTTCTCTGTATGAATATCATCTGTCTAATAGAGAAATTGTTGGAATAGAGGCTTCGATTTCTACCTGGTTAACTTCTTTCATGCTTGAATCCATTTAAAAAGTAAGAGATGGATTGAAAATAGAGGCTCTGATTTTTGTTGAACAAAAAACTTCCTATTCTAAGTCAAATTCTATTTGATATAAATGTCTCATAAAACTACACACCTAAAGACCTTATCTTTCACCAACTCACTGCTTCAACTTGAACTTGGTGATTTTCGGGGTCTGATACGGGTCCGCTACAGAAAAATAAGAAAAATAATAGACGCAATCAACCAATAAGGATTTTAAAGAGCATGAAAAAATATTTACTAATCGATTATGCCAGAAAATTCGCCAATTACCCAACTGGGGGAATGGAATTTTTAACAGAGATCTAGTGTGCCACTTCTCTTCCAAACAAAAACAATACAAGGATCAAAAGGGTAAATTTCAGTCAGAAGCTTATAGAGGGCCACAATAGAAGAGATGGAAACAACCATTTCAAAAGAGAGAAGCTTTCTTTAGACAACGAACGACTCCTTCTAAAACACACGTGTTTTATTTGTAACAAAGAAGGACACTGAACAAATGCTTGCCCAAAGAAAGCTAGAAAGCCAAAGCTTGCAGCTTTGTTCCAAGACACTCTAGAACCATCAATGTGGGACTTGTTCTATTGTAATATTGATGAAGAAACTTTTGGAGAAATCTATTATCCAGAAGAAGAAGAATAATAATACCAGGAAGTGTTTGCTCCTAATGATAGTTCAGATGATGATACTAGCTTATAGAGTTACAAATTTTGTATGTTTCAAAATTCTACTGATAAGCTCAAAGATCTCAAAAATTAGCTCAAATGCACTCCTCCATTTCAAATGAATCTAAGGATTTTCATTCAAAAGCACATCAATCAGATAGAATCATCTATTCAAGAAAATCAGACTACCAGGCCATCATCTTCTGCAATTATGAAAAACAAGAAAATAGAGAAACGAATTCTCTATTCAGTCCCATCAGATTGGCACACAGACGAGTTAGAAGCAAATAGACCTTCTAATCATATTCCAAGGAAAAAAATTAAAAGGGCTACATGTGACACTTTTAGAGCCTAGATAAAGGCTAAACAAGACAAGATTAGAGCACTTGTTGAGGAAGTTAAAAAATTAAAAATTTCTTTATATGATCTTGAAAGAGAAATTTTTGAATCATCTGATGAAGATCTTGAATAGATATTATTAGGTACGTTTGACTCTCCTAAGAATTTATCTGAAGAAGAACCTAGTTCTCCTCCTGAATATGCCCAAAGACCAGAATCCACAAACCTAACCCAATTTTTTCCTAGAAAATCTATTTCTTTAGCCAACCAACCAAAATTGTATATTCCTCTTACATTTCATCCCCCTTATTGTAAACCATATTCTTTAGATTTCTTACTTGATTCCGGGGCACAACTCAATTTAGCTTGCCATTTTTCAATACTTGCATATTATTGGGAGAAATCAATGGAGGGTGGAGCTACCATAACATGTTCCGTGTTTTCACTTCCTCACCAAGTTATTGATTTCCCTGTATCTATCCAGGACCATTCAATTCGTTGTACATTCCTTTAACTTGAAAATATCCCAATGAACATCATTTTAGGTTCAGAGTTATTTACCTGTAGGTCTCCCATATCTATTGATTACCAAAAACTCTTAATCTCCATAATTATCTCTAGTAAGACTATACAGGTCCCCCTTAGAACCACCTATACATTATTTTTTCTCCATGTACATGAAAAAGAACAATTAAAACCTACTGAAGTGCAGAAAAAATAAAGGATCATTTCCTTGCCACGAAACATCGACAGGAATACCTGCAAACTATCTCTAAAAATATCAACGAGTAGTGCTCATCATATATCCCCAATGCCTTTTTGGCAAGATAAAAATATGTGATCGACCTACCATATACCAAAGGCATTTAGATCCAACCACAGAAGGAATTAGCTACTTTGATGAGTCCAACAGAGTTAGAATATTTCCAAAAGGAGATAGATGATCTCCTTGAGAAGGGTTTGATTGAACCAACAAAAATCCCATGGGCATGCCGAGCCTTCTATGTTAACAAACACTCAAAAATCAAAAGAGGCCAACCCCGAAAGGTAATCAACTACAAACCCCTGACCACAGTGCTAGAAAATATAGCATATCCATTGCTAAATTGAGCATCACTTCTCCAAAAGGTGAAAGGTTGTAACATCTTCAGCAAATTTGACCTAAAATCTGGTTTCCACCAAATTTGAATTGCTACCAAGGATTGTTACAAAATAGCCTTTATTGTCCCACACAGACAATACCAATGGAAGGTAATGCCTTTCAGTTTAAATAATGCTCCCAGGGAATTTCGAAAAAAAATGGATGATGTATTTAGAGGATTAGACTAGTTAGTTATCTATATTGATGATTTACTTGTTTGTTCTAAGAATATCCAAGAACTTCTATAGCATCTCCAAATATTTCATGACCATTGTGTTAAACACAGATTAGCTCTATCAAAATCCAAGATGGAGATTGGAATAACAAATGTAGACTTCTTAGGTTTAAATATTTCTAATGGTAGTATCACACTGCAAAACCATGTTCTTCTAAACCTATAGAATTTCCCAGATCAAATCCTAGAAAAAAATCAGTTGCAAAGATTTCTTGGAAGTCTGAATTATATCAAATGATTTTATAAAGGACAAGCTCAAGATTTAGTTGTCCTGCAACAAATATTGACAAATTCATTTATCCCATGGAACTAAACCATGACTGAAGCGGTGAAAACAATCAAGGAGAAAGTCCAGCAACTTCCTCCAATAAAACTCCCAATAGATGAAGGATCTTACATCCTTGAAATAGATGCATCGACTTTTGCATGGGGAGGCATTCTATTAGAACATTTAGATGCCAAATAAGAGATATGCGGCTACACTTCAGGAACATTCCATGGAACTGAACTTAACTATCCTTCAATCCACAAAGAAGTGCTCGCAGTAAAAAAGAGCAACAATCATTTCAGGCTTTATCTTAAACCAGTAAAATTTTTGGTCCGAACCGATCTCAAAATCATGCCAGGCATGATAAAAGAAAACCGCGATCTCATAGATAACAATGTCTGTATTCTAATATGGGTACTTTGGCTTGACGGTTATGACTTCGGCATTGAGCATAAGCCAAAATACCTGAACTGCGTAGCATATATTCTTACAAGAGAAGCAGCAGACCAACCAACTGGAAAGGAAGTAGCAGTGTGCCCATAACCCATAGGTCTATTTTAGGCATAAGGATTTGATTCGTTCCACATATTTCTTCAGACCATTAAGGGATGAGATAATGCAAGTTGTCCACGTGCACCTGAATCTATTTTAGGGTTTCATTAATGACTAGCAGACACTAGTCTTAGGTCACGAGACACCGAGTGAGAATACTATAAATGAGAGGCTGCATCCCTCATAATACTCATGCTAGGTCGTTCTATTATTTTGAGAAATTATTCAGCTTTCTATTTCTCCTCTTCTTCATAGAGTGATGATTTACGCTAATCCTCTCTATGAATAAAGTATCAGTCACTCGAACATTCTGAGTCTATAAATTATGAGTGCAAAAGTTTCTTTCAATATATATGAATAACTGAAACCATATGCTTGGCCAAGAATTTATGAACGATCTACACATACTGGTTATCTTAGATAATGATCTACATATAAAATAACTGGTATAGCTATGATACCCTCAATGGCTCTGACAATTTCTAGTAAATTGGCTCTGACTCTTGCTAGTATAGTTTCACAAACATGTTGGTATCAGAGCCATTTATGGTTGATTATGTCTATTATATTTTCTTCTTTTGATATAGCGGACCCGTATTGGACCCCAAAAATCACTGATTTTAGGCTAAATAACTGAGCGATAAAGCCATATTTATAGGTGAAAGAGAAGGTCTTTAGGTGTGCAGTTTTACGAAGCATTTATATCAGACAGAATCTGACTTGGAGCAGGAAGATTTCAGTTCAACAAAAATTGAATCTTCTATTTCCAGTCCATATATGAATTTTTAAATGGATTCAAGCATGATAGAAGTTAACCCAGTAGAAATCAAAGCCTATGATCCAACAACTTCTCTATTAGACAGACGATCTTCATACATAGAAGCATCTATTTCTTCATCTACTATTTCTATATCAGAGAAAGAACCAGATTCAAATTGGAAAATACCACCAATTATTCCCTCTCAACTATATAACATGCCATTCTATAAATATCATGCATCTACACAAATTTGTCTTCACTATGTAGATATCAGTTTCACATCCCAAGACAAACCTACTCAAATTCCTTTATTACAAAAAGAAAAGTTAGATTGGGAAAAAACTAAAGGTTATAATATTGCCACTTAGGAGCAATCCGATTCAGATTGAATGCATTGGTCAGACCATATATAAATGTAAATAGCCTATGTGTTGCTGTACAGACACCCGCCATAAGAAGTTGTCTGATGCAATAATAGGAGGATTTTCAAGTCCATTGCATGATGGTCCAGCCTTTGGTACAGTTTATCCAAAGTACTCTGTTGCCCTCGATGACCCTTACATATACGACCTCCTCCAAGCATACATCCATCCTAAAGGCTTTGACATGAAACAGAAATAAAAAATCATTCAGTTAAAAACCTTGACTATTGTCAGATTTGGAAATGATAGTATGCCTCCTCTACAATCTCATATTAGAGAAACTCTGCAGCTTGTAAGAGAGGTGGAATCAAGTTCCAGTAAATCCACCATTCCTATTACTTTTGAGTGGACTAGAATCCAGTACCCTGAAATTTGGGAAACTAAATATGATCAGTACCAAAAAACTGCACCAGTCAAAGAAGAATTGAAGATAGCTAAAGCCAAGCCAGTTTCTTTCTCCACTGTTACTCAATGCTTCCAACTCCCAAAACAAAGACAAGAATCATTTAGGGTCCAAGAAAAATAAATCTTCAGTCCAAATATTGGAAGACATTCAATAAGCTCCTCTTCTTCTGAGCTTAGTAATGAACATAAAGGTCAACATCAACAATGTTATGCTTGCAACCGATTGATCTGAAAGCTTAGTCAAGCCACTATACAAGAAAGTCCTCAGATCCTCATGTTTTATGTGTTACCAAGAGAAGAAACATGATAGACTATTAAAGTCCAAATAGGAGAATAAAGTTATATACCAGGAAGAAACCTTCCATATGTTTCTTTTAGACAGTATGATGAGGATGGCCAAAAGAAAAGGGAATTTGTCCCTTTTTCCATAGTTTTAGCAACTACAAGTTTTGGAACAACTACCTCACAACTCAACTATGCTAATTTGCAGATAGATCTTACTGCAAAAAATATAGATGACCTGAACAGAGATGTTCTCAAAGTTAGACAAGCAGTCTCTGATGAAAAGGTTTTTTTTGAAAGTATACTAGCAAGAGTCCGATTTCTTGAACAACAAGTTGTTGACCTTTCTCCATTACTTGAATCTCCAGAGAAAATAAAAAAAATAATGTCAGCAATAACTCAGGTTTTATCCATAACAACACCAATCATTAAAAAATTAGGATATTCTACAAGGAATCCTGATTATTCATTACTAGATAAACCTAGAAAGTCTGCAATGTTTAAGTATGATCCCACAGCACAGGAAAAAATAAAAAGGACATATAGTTTTAGCCTTTCCTCTATAGATCTCCCAAAATGGAATTCTAGGATCCAAACTCCATAAACAAAACTAGTTGAAAAAGTTAATGAAGCTAGTTTTACAGTCAGGAACTTCTTGCAACGGGTGCAAGAAAAGGGTCCTACCCTCAAAAAGGACCAAATAAAACAATATATTGTTTATATTAGACAAGAAACCGGAGAAAGCTCAAGAACTCCAATCAATATTTCAAACAAGGTAGTTTGAGCAATGAGTGCAGCCATTCAAGAAATGCATGCAGAACCAACGTTTTTTTTTAATTTCTAGCCCAAAATAGATACTGAGAATGCAATCCTTCTAATAGCTAGCTAGGCAACCAAAAAAAAAATATATAACCCAGCTCTTACACAAAGAGACATTTCACAAATGATTGTGAATGGGTTTGGAATTAGCTAACACATGGTGACATTATGCTACTATTGAATCTAAAAATTCAATTTTAAATCATGTTGATCCCGTTCTACAATTACTTTCTTCTTTGAGAGCTTAATTTGTAGGATTAAATGTTGATGAAGATCCATAACACTTTACACAGTTATTTCTCAATAAATAGCTTCGTAATATTGAATTTTTAGACTAATATTTTTCCCAAATGCAATAATGGTTAATCAAAGGAAATGCTTATGCATATCCTGCTTATATCAAGAGGTATATTCAAAGTATGCCAGGTGCCTTTCCTGCTGCTATGAATTTATACCTCAAAGAAAAGCATATCCAGCTTCAAGGTATGACTCTAGCGATTGCTCATGGTCATATAAAGAAAGTAATAGAAGAATATTGTTTGGCTAAAAGATTCAATAAAGATTTTAAAGAGCATGAAACACTCTTTACTAATCGATTATGCTAGACAATTGGCCAATTACCCAACTGGGGGAAAGGAAATTTTAACAGAGATACAGTCTGCCACTACTCTTCCCAACAAAAATAGTGCAAGGATCAAAAGATTAAGTTTATGTCAGAAGCTTATAGAGGGCCACAACAAAAGAGATGGAAACAAACATTTCAAAAAAGAAAATATTTCTTTAGAAAATGAATGACTCCTTTTAAAACACAAAAGTGTTTTATTTGAAACAAAGGAGGACACTGAACAAATGCCTGCCCACAAAAAGTTATAAAGCCAAAGCTTGCAAATTTGTTCCAAGACACTCTAGAACCATCAATGTCAGACTTATTATACTGTAATCTTGATGAAGAACCTTCTGGATAAATCTATTATCTAGAAGAAGAAGAAGAAGAAGACCAGGAAATTTCTACTCCTGATGATAGTTCAGATGATGATGTTAGCTTACAGAGTTACAAATTTTGTATGTTTCAAAATTCTACTGATAAGCTCAAAGAGCTCAAAAATAAGATAAAAGGCACTCCTCTATTTCATATGAATATAAGGATGTGCATTCAAAAGCAGATCAACTAGATAGAATCAACCATTCAAGTAAATCAAGCTACCAGGCCATCATCTTCTGCAACTATGACAAACAACAAAATAGAGAAAGAAATTCTCTATTTAGTCCCATCAGACTGGCACCTAGACGATTTAGAAGAAAATAGACCTTATAAAAATATTCCAAGGAAAAAAGTTAAAAGAGCTACATGTGACTCTTTTAGAGCCCATATAAAGGCTAAACAAGACAAAATGAGAGCACTTGCTGAGGAAGTTAAAAAAATTAAAATTTCTTTATATGATCTTGAAAGAGAAATTACCGACTCATCCAATGAAGATATTGAGCAGATCTTATCAGGTATGTTTGACTCTCCTAATCATTTATGTAAAGAAGAACCTAGTTCTCCTCCTAAATATGCCCAAAGACCAGAATCCCCAAACCTAACAAATTTTTTTCTTGGAAAATCTATTTCTTTAGCCAGCTAACCAAAATTGTATATTCTTCTTACATTTTGTCCCACTGATTTTAAACCATATTCTTTAGATTTCTTACTTGATACCAAGGCACAACCCAATTTAGCTTGCCATTTTTCAATTCCTTCATATTATTGGGAGAAATCAATGGAGGGTGGAGCGACCATAATAGGTTCCATGTTTTCACTTCCTCGCCAAGTTATTGATTTCCCTGTATCTATCCAGGACCATCCACTTTGTTGTACATTCCTTGAACTTGACAATATCCCAGCCAAGATCATTTTAGGTTCAGAGCTATTTACCCGCTTGTCTCCCATATCTATTGGTTACCAGAAACTCCTATTCTCTATAACTATATCTGGTAAGACTATACAGATCCTACTTAAAACCACTTGTACATTATCTATTCCCGATGTACAGGAAAAAGAAAAACTAAAACCCACTGAAGTACAAAAAAAAGAAAGGATAATTTCCTTTGTCATGGAACATCGAGAGGAATACCTGCAAACTATCTCTGAAAATATCATCCAATAGTGCTCATCAGATATCCCCAATGCGTTCTGGGAAAGAGAAAAATATGTGATCGATCTGCAATATAGCGAAGGCATTTAGATCCGACCACAGAAGGCATCAGCCGCTTTGATGATTCCAACAAAGTTATAATACTTCCAAAAGGAGATAGATGATCTCCTTGATAAGGGTTTGATTCAACAAGAAAAAAGCCCGTGGGCATGTCGAGCCTTCTATGTTAACAAACATTCAAAAACCAAAAGAGGTAAACCTCGAATGGTAATCAACTACAAACCCTTGAATGCAGTGCTAAAAATTATAGCATATCCATTGCCAAATCAAGCAGCACTTCTCCAAAAGATGAAAGGTTGTAACATCTTCAACAAATTCAACCTAAAATTTGGTTTCTACCAAATTGGAACTGCTGCCAAGGATCGTTACAAAATAGCCTTTGTTTTCCTGCATGGACAATACCAATGGAAGGTAATGCCTTTCGGTTTAAAGAATTCTCCCATTGAATTTAAAAAAAGAATGGATGATGTATTTAGAGGATTAGACTAGTTAGTTATCTATATTCATGATTTACTTGTCTATTCTAAGAATATCCAAGAACACCTGAAGCATCTCCAAATATTTCATGACCATTGTGTTAAACACAGATTAGCTCTATCAAAATCAAAGATCTAGACTAGAATAAAAAATGCGTACTTCTTAGGTTTAAAGATTTTTGATGTTAGTATCACACTAAAAAACCATGTTCTTCTAAACCTACAGAATTTCCTGATGAAAATCCTAGACAAAACTCAGCTACAAAGGTTTCTTTGAAGTCTGAATTATATCAGACGATTTTATAAAGGACAAGCTCATGATTTAGTTGTCCTGCAACAAATATTCAAGAAGTCGCCAATCCCATGGAACCAAGCCATGACTCAAGTGGTGAAAACAATCAAGTAGAAAGGCTGACAACTTCCTCCACTCAAACTCCCAACAAATGAAGGATCTTACATCCTTTAAATAGATGCATCAATTTTTTCATGGGGAGGCGTTCTATTATAACGTTTAGATGGAAAAGAAGAGATATGCAGCTACACTTCGGGAACATTCCATGGAGACAAAATTAACTATCCTTCAAGCCACAAATAAGTGCTCGCAGTAAAAAAGATCATTAGTCATTTCACGCATTATCTTAAACTAGTAAAACTTCTTTTCCGAACCGATCTGAAAATCATGTCAGGAATGGTAAAAAAAACTGCGATATCGCAGATAACAATGTACGTATTCTAAGATGGGTAGTTTGGCTTGACGGTTATGACTTCAGCATTGAGCATAAGCCTGGATAACTGAACTGCGTAGCAGATCTTCTTACAAGAGAAGAAACAGACCAACCAGCTGGAAAGGAAGCAGCAGTGGGCCCATAACTCACAGGTCTATTTTAGGCATAAGTATTTGAATCGGTCCCCATATGTATTAGGACCATTAAGGGATGAGATAATGCAAGTTATCCACTTGCAACCAAATCTATTTTAGGGTTTCAATAATGACTGGAAGTCACCAGACATCGAGTGATAATACTATAAATGAGAGGTTGCATCCCTCATAATAATCACGTTGATTTTTTCTAGTATTTTGCGCAATTAGTCAGCTTTATATTTCTCGTCTTCCTCATAGAGTGATGCTATATTGTGCATGTTGCAACTTTACGTTGATCCTCTCTGTGAATAAAGTATGAGTCACTCAAACATTCTGAGTCTGTAAATTATGAGTGAAAAAGTTTCTTTTAATATATCTGAATACTTGAAACCATATGTTTGGCCAAGAATTTATGAATGATCTACACATACTGGTTATAAATATAGTCATTATCTAAGATAGTCATTGTCATTGATTATATAAGATAGTCATTGATAAATTCTTTTGGCAAAGCATTCTACAGATATCTTATGGACAAGTATGCGTGTAGAGGCCCATAACCCCTGAATTTATCAAAATAGGCCAACCCCAAATGGTAATCAACTAGAAACCCTTGAAATCAGTAGTTGATTCTTTCACAGATACTAGTATGTGTAGATCATATTATTATGATACCTGTATGGCTCTGAAAATTTATATCAGTTTCACATACCAGTTAAAAACCTTGGCTATTGTTGGATTTTGAAATGATAGTATGCCTCCTCTACAATCTCATATTAAAGAAAATCCACAGCTTGTAAGCGAGGTGGAATCAGGCTCCAGTAAATCCACCATTTCTATTACTTTTGAGTGGACTGAAATCCAGTGCCGTGAACTTTGGGAAACTAAATATGACCAGTACCAAAAAACTGCATTGGTCAGAGAAGAATTGAACATATCCAAAGCCAAGCCAGTTTATTTCTCCACTGCTACTCAATCCTTCCAACTCCCAAAAAAAATACAAGAATCATTTAGGGTCCAAAAAAAAGAAATATTCATTCCATATATTGGAAGACATTTAGTAATCTCCTCTTCTTTTTAGATTACTACTGAACATAAAGGACAACACTAGCAATGTACAGATTGCAACTAGTTGATCCAAAAACTTAGTCAAGCCACTAAGGAAAAAAGGACTCAGATCCTCATGTTTTCCGTGTTACCAAGAGAAGAAACAACACAGACTATTAAAGTCCAAACAGGAGAAGAAAGTTATATACCAAGAAGAAACCTACCATATATTTCTTTTAAAAAATATGATGAGGATGGCCAAAAGAAAAGGGAATTTTTTCCTTGTTCCACAGTTCTGGAAACTACAAGTTCTGGAACAACTACCTCACAACTCAACTATGCTAATTTGCAAATAGATCTTAATACAAAAAATATAGATGACATGCACAGAGATGTTCTCAAATTTAGACAAGTAGTCTATGATGAAAATGTTGTTTGTGAAAGTATACTAGCAAGAGTACAATTTCTAGAACACCAAGTTGATGACCTTTCTCCATTAATTGAAGCTTAGGAGAAAATAAACAAAATATTCTGAGAAATAACTCAGGATTTATCCATAACAACAACAATCATTCAGAAATTAGGATCTTCTACAAGGAAGCCTGATTATTCATTACTGGATAAACCTAGAAAGTCTGCAATGTTTAAGGATGATCCCACTGCACAGGAAAAATAAAAATGAAATATAGTTTTATCCTTGCCTCTACAGATCTCCCAGAATGGAATTTTGGGATTCAGACTCGAGAAATAGAACTAGCTGAAAAAATTAGTGAAGCTAGTTTTACAGTCAAGAACTTCTTGCAACATGTGCAAGAAAAGGGTCCTAGCATCAGAAAGGACCAAATAAAACAATATCTTATTTATATCAAACAAGAACCCGGAGAAATCTCAAGAACACCAATCAATACTGCAAACACGAGAGTTTCAGCAATGAGTGCATCCATTCAAGCAATGCCTACAGAACCAATGTTTTTTGTGAATTTCCAACCCAAAATAGAAATTTAGAATGCAATCATTCTAATAGATAGTTGGGCAACCAAAAAACAAATATATAACCCCACTCTTACACAAAGAGACAATGCAAAAATTATTTTTAATGGCTTTGAAGGATTAGCTAACACATGGTGGCATTATGCTACTATTGAATCTAAAAATTCAATTTTAAATCATGCTGATCCCATTCTAAAATTACTTTTTTCTTTGAGAGCTCAGTCTATAGGATTAACTATTGATAAAGATCCAGAACAATTTACACAGTTATTTCTCAGTAACCATCTTGGAATATTGAATTTTTAGACATAGTTTTTCCAAATGAAAGGCTGGTTAATCAGAGGAAATTCTTATGCAGATCCTGCTTATATCAAGAGGTATATTCAAAGTATTCCAAGTGATTTCCCTTCTTCTATGAATTTATACTTCAAAGAAAAGCATATCCAGCTCCAAGGTATGACTCTAGCGATTGCTCATGTTCATATTAAGAAAGTAATAGAAGAATATTGTTTGGCTAAAAGAGTCAATAAATATTTTAAAGAGCATCAAAAAATCTTTAATAATCGATTATTCTAGAAAATTGGCCAATTACCCAATTGGGCGAAAGGAATTTTTAATAGAGATCCAGTCTGCCGCTGCTCTTCCAAACAAAAACAGTACAAGGATCAAAAGGGTAAGTTTCAGCCAAAATCTTACAGAGGGCCACAATAGAAGAGATGGAAACAACCAATTCAAAAAAGAAAATATTTCTTTATACAACGAACAACTCCTTCTAAGACACAAAAGTTTTTTATTTGTAACAAAGAAGGACACTCGGAAAATTCCCGCCCATAGAAAGCTATAAAGCCAACGCTTGTAGCTTTGTTCCAAGACACTCTAGAACCATCAATGTGGGACTTTTTCTATTGTAATCTTGATGAATAACCTTCTGGAGGAATATATTATCCGGAAGAAGAAGAAGAAGAAGAAGACCAGGAAGTTTCTACTCTTGATGATAGTTCAGATGATGATATTAGCTTACAGATTTACAAATTTGTATGTTTCAAAATTTTACTGATAAGCTCAAATAGCTTAAAATGTAGGTCAAAGGCACTCCTCCATTTCAGATGAATCTAAGGATGTGCATTTGGAAGCATATCAATCAGATAGAATTAGCTATTCAAGAAAATCAGGCTACCAGGCCATCATCTTCTGCTTTTCAGTCCCATTAGATTGGCACCCAGACAAGTTAGAAGCAAATAGACCTTCTAAGCATATTCCAATGCAAAAATTACAAGAGTAACATGTGACTCTTTTAGATAACATATAAAGGCTAAAAAAGACAAGATCAGAGCACTTTCCGAGGAAGTTAAAAAATAAAAAATTTCTTTATATGATCTTGAAAGAGAAATTGTCGACTCATCCGACAAAGATCTTCAGCAGATATTATCAGTTACATTTGAATCTCCTAAGAATTATTTGAAGAGGAACCTAATTCTCCTCTTGAATATGCCCAAAGACCAGAATCCCTAGACCTAACCCATTTTTTTGCTGGAAAATCTATTTCTTTATCTAGCCAGCCAAAATTTTATATTCCTCTTACATTTTGTCCCCCTGATCATAAACCATATTCTTTAGATTTCTTACTTGATTCTGGGGCACAACTCAATTTAGCTCGCAATTTTTCAATTTCTTCATATTATTGGGAGAAATCAATGGAGGGTGGAGCTACCATAATAGGTTCCATGTTTTCACTTCCTCACCAAGTTATTGATTTCCCTGTATCTCTCCAGGACCATCCAGTTCATTGTACATTCCTTGAACTTGAAAATATCCCATCCAACATCATTTTAGGTTCAAAGTTATTTACCCGCTAGTCTCCCATATCTATTGATTACCAGAAATTCCTATTCTCTGTAAATATATTTCGTAAGACTGTATAGATCCCCCTTAAAACAAATTGTACATTTTATGTTCCCCATGTATAGGAACAAGAACAACTAAAACCTGTTGAAGCATAGAAAAAAGAAAGGATAATTTCCTTTGCCACGACACGTCAATAAGAATACCTACAAACTATCTCTGAAAATATCATCCAACAGTGCTCATTAGATATCCCCAATGATTTATGGGAAAGAGAGAAATATGTGATCGATCTACCATATACCGAAGGCATTTAAATTCAACAACAGAAGGCATCGACCGCTTTGATGAGTCCAACAGAGTTATAATATTGTCAAAAGGAGATAGATGATCTCCTTCAGAAGGGTTTGATTGAACCAACAAAAATCCCATGGCCATGCTGAGCCTTCTATGTTAAAAAACATTTAGAAATCAAAAGATGCCAACCCTAATGGTAATCAACTACAAACCCTTGAGCACAATGCTAAAAAATATAGCATATCCATTGCCAAATCAAGCAACACTTCTCCAAAATATGAAAGGTTGTAACATCTTCAGTAAATTCGACCTAAAATCGGGTTTCCACCAAATTGGAATTGCTACCAAGGATCTTTACAAAACAGCCTTTTTTGTCCCACATGGTCAGTACCAATGTAAGGTAATGCCTTTCGGTTTAAAGAATGCTCCCAGCGAATTTTAAAAAAGAATGGATGATGGATTTAGAGGATTAGACCGGTTAGTTATCTATATTGATGATTCACTTGTTTATTCTAAGAATATCCAAGAACATATGAAGCATCTCCAAATATTTCATTGTTGGACACTTAATCCTCTATGGGTAGGTATGGAAGGCGAACAGTCACAAATGGAGTCCAAGTGACCTTGGAAGATGAATGCAAGGGTCACACCATTGTATTATAAATGTACATCCATGGTGAATAATATGAGTATCATATTCTTATCTTTCTATGTGTGTGTTTACCTTCTCCTCCACCATCTGTGTGTTTAACATGGTATCAGAGCATAGGTTAGTTAAGCTTGGAATTTTAACATTTTTTCAGCTCCATTTTTAGCTATTCTACCTATTTTTCCAGAACTAACACCTTTGCACCTTGAATGCGTTTGAATTCATTTACATGACTGCGGGTGCGCTTGAATATGTTTGAATTCATTTACATGACTATTGATGCACTTGAATACGTTCTAATGCATTTTCCATGGTAGTGCAAGCGCTACTCAAATTGAATGCCAAACATCTTGCAATTCAAGATTAGAAGACTACCAATCTGTTTTTAGATGCAAGAAATGATGGGTTTTTAAGACATGCCCGATGATTGTTAGTTATAAGTATGGTTCTTCCACACAATTCTAAGTTGGGGCTTTGCATTTGAATTTTGGAGATATTTTCATAAAACCTGAAGGAAATGCATTTGATGGGAAGAAACATGTTAGTGGATAAGGAAAAAAAAATCTCTAACTGATATTTTCTGTTAATTGCAGAATGAAATTTATTGTATATAGGAATTATTTCAGTCTCTCTATAATGCACTTTGTAGTGATTTGGCATTCAAGGTCGTCTAGGTTGACAAAAATAATGTCCAGGATGCTTTTCGGGATGTTGTAAGTAAGTTCCAGCATTGAAGCATCTTTATGTGTTGAGCAAGTCGTGATTCATTGGCGTTGAATTGATTTATCATATTTGAAGTGTGTCCAATATTTGACGTTGAATGTACATCGGTATGGTGTGGTGGTGCCATAGCTCAGAATCAGTTGGTTGCTACATTGAAAGGGTCATTCTATCCACATGCAGCCACTGTATTAAAATTCTCACCTGTTGTATGGTGTATCTTGTGTGTTAACTTCTTCTTGAAGTCAACCTCCACATTGCTACCCACTATACCTCTCGGCATATCGACCTTTCAACTTCAACTTACATAAACAGTTGACCTATGGACTTCGCTACTCCCTCAACCCATGGTCTCCACCAGCATCTGTGGTCTCTAGTGAGAGGAGGCAGCCGAAGAGACGGGGGGAAGGTGAGTAGACAGGAGGTAAGGTGGGCCGACGTGAGAGAGGCGGGTGAAGCGGAAGGTGAAACGGGGGAGGTGAGGGGTAGGAAAGAGTTACAGGAGAGAGCGGTGAGCGTGAACATTCAACTGTGTGTGAATCCCCTGGTGTGATACGGTGAATAGTCAAGTGTGTATGTTGCACTCGTGGATGGTCTACACTTAGGTTCAGTTGTGTTCGGCACATCTCCTCACTGTCGTTGGCTCATCTTCGTGACTGCAGATTGCATAGACCCTTGGTTTTCTCTCATTTGTAGATGGTGAAGTTGTTTCTCTACCTAAATTTGCCTCAACATTCGGAGTTTTTGGATTTTTCAGCAAGGTTATTGCAGTTTTTTTATTGGTCAATGGTACGTATCACTAGTAAATTTGGGGGAAATTCCGACACTTGGTTCCAACGCTTTTGAACAAATGTTGGAAATTTCCCCAAATTTTTTCAATCCCGCTCGAAACCGTAATGCATAAAGCTTTTCACAACAATAAAAGGAAAGGGTTATGGATGAGTCAAATTTTATTGTTATTGACAGTGTAATGAAATGTATCTCAATGCTATGGTTTTGGCCTTTTTATTGGTTGAATTAGAGGACCTAGTTGAAAATATTGGGGCCAAGTTGGTAGGGCAAGCTGCAGCAAAGACAAATGATTTAGATGGGGATGGAACCACAACATCTGTTGTTCTTGCACATGTTGGAATATTGAAAAATTCCAGAACAATGAATGGAGAATAAATCTCCCTTCCTCTAACAAAGAGAAAATAAAAATTTCTTTGACAGGAGACAGAGTTTCAATACTTTGAAAACAAACTTCTATTCCCTTCAATAACTCAAAAAAAAAACTATTACATTTCTTGCTCACTAAGAGGGATTACAAAATTATGACGGCTACAAAACGCAGTGCATAAAACCAACTCATTGTCTATTCAAAATAAACATACTCTGTCTCTAAGACACTTTGCTGTGTTTTTCACTTTCGCACTACTGTGCATACACACTTAAAAAGTTACACTCAGTCTTTCACTTTTTACACACTGCTGTTTAATAAAAAAATTATGTACTCTCTATAAAAAAACTACCAAGCTTTTTTGTCCTTTTTATTTTTATATGCCGTAGCATATAAAACATATTATAATAAACGCTCTTTTAAAAAAAATAAAATTAAAACTAAATTCTATGGCCCACCTTTCATTTCCCATATGATATATATATAACATATGTATATATTAAAGCATACATAGAATTAAACTATCAAAACATTAAAGAACCCTTTCCGTCGGACTTCAAAAGTCTGAATAGATTGAATCTCAAACCAAATTCGTGTTCCAAAATGGGATGCTGACGTCTGCCTAATTTTAACTCGAATTCTCAATCCAATGTGCCCTATAAAAAATTCGGGTCCGGTTTTCAGGTTTTCAAATTCCCTTCAATTTCATGCGATCCAATATTAATGCTCCACGTGTCCTCCTTTTGAATTTACAAAACTAGGGGGTAAATTTCTGTTTGTTTAATTTCTGGTTGGTGAATTGCGTTAATGCTGGTTGTTGTGTTTAAATACAATCCTGTACAGAAATATGGCTGCGGCCGTCTACAAAAAAAACTTGCAGGAATTTTAAATGCTGAATTAAATTTCTGGATGGCATGCAAGCAACCTCCAAAAAATAATGTTGCTGCTGCATCCGTCCTTCTGCTGCAGCAGTTGAAGTTAAAATTCAACAGCACAGGGTTTAATAAGTGAGGGTGTAAAGGTAACTTTTTGTCGATAGTACTGGATTAAGATCACCTATTCATTTTTGTAGGGTCTTATGGTGTTTGGTTTTTTAGTTTTGGGTTGGGCTTATTGAGTCTAAGATAGTTTTTGAGTGAAAAAATTGCTATCGGGTATTAAAAAATTTTGGTTCTTTTGTCAAAATTTATGAGCTTGTTAGGAAATACAAAACTGACAATGGTTGTATCTTAAATTTGTGGAAAATAATTTGAAATGAAACCTTTTGTTTAGGTTGTTGCAGCAGGTGCAAACCCCATTCAAATTACTAGGGGCATTGACAAGACAATAAAGGCCCTTGTTTCGGAACTCAAAATTTTGTCCAAGGAGGTAAACGCTTGCCTTTTGAGTAGGCTGGTTTTCCTTTTTGCTGATGGTTTGGTGTATCTAATTGAATTAGTTGCCTAAGGTATTTTTGGTTGCAAACTCCTTTTCATTTTTCATACAGTATTGCCCTTGTGGAATACATTTGATTGTGTGGTCTTGTTAGATCTACAACATTTGTAGTTGTTTAGTCTTATGGCCGAGGTGCACTTTTATTATGGAAATAGTTGATGCAATATTGTCATTTAATCCTTACTGCAGGGTAGCATGTTGAGAAGTTTCTTGTGAAACATTTGGTATTGAAAATGACACTTGATCCTATACATCATCATGCACTTGACTTCAAAATTCATATTCAAAGTGTACCAGACAATTCTTGCAAAATTTCAAATATTTATGTTGTTTCAAAACCATTATCTTTTTCATGTATTGGATGCTGAAAATGAGAAAAATAATTTGGTATGAAATCAACTGGTGAATAATTTCCAGCAAAACAAACACTTCCAAGACATGATTTAGAAGTAGAACATATGTACTTATGAAGCATAGAAATATATCCTTGATGCATTGTCAATGTTTCGCTAGGGTTATTTTTGGAGAAAATAACTCCTTATTCCAAGAATAGTGATCTTCAATACAAGTAAATGTCAGAGAAGAGAGATCATCATGTGACATAAAACTATTAACAAAAGTGAACAGGGAATGATTATTAATTATGGCATACTAAGTTGTCAATGATTTTGACTATTTGTCTTTAACATGTAAAAATGTTAAATTCCAAACTTACATCATCATGGTTTGGCATCATGAGCTTGACTAATTGTCCACCATTCTCATAATTTCATTGTTGTATTCATATCTATAAACAACGTTTCAAATAATAATAATAAAGTTCTATAAGAAAAATCCAAACCTCCATGCTGCTGCTCCTTGTGAGACAAAGTCAAAATTGCATTACACAATCTGACACATAAGAATCTCCTATATCCCAGTGGTATGTATCCAAATTCTTATAATAGTGTCTTCAAGACTTATGTTGACATTGCCAATGATATATTTAAGCAATGAAAGATGGAGCCTTCTTCATTGTTGTATATGTAATAGTCTTTTATTAATATAAAGATTGATGGTTTTGTCTTTCTGAAAATGAAATGTAAAAATAATTTATTGTGGTCAATTGAAAAGTTTTTTTTTTAAAGCTTTTCATTATGGAAGGGCGACATAGATCTATGCCCTTCTAATAGAAATTCGGACTTGCCCTTCAAATTTGATCACTGTGTGGGACCTTAACAAACAATAAAACTATTCTGTCGCGCGTTATATAAAACATATAACAAAACCTTTGTCAAAACTTCAAACGGACCCTTTATCTGTGGGTATTTCATCACGAATTGATCATTTTACCATGTACCTTCTTATAGAGGAATATTCTTCTACTTGATTAGGTACTTCATAATGGTTATATGTCAAAGAGATACAGAATGTTTATATATAACTTTTTGTGGTTCAAGAATCAACTTTCATTCTTCATCTAATTTTGGAAGTTCTATTTACATTGGCATATTTTTTCCCAAAACCTTTTTTAGGCAAGATACATGAAAAACCTTATGAATGCAAGAAGAAGGAAAATATAATTTCTATACCACTTGTGCAATCCTATGAATAATTATTTAGGGCCATAACATTTTTGAGCTAATTCTTTATTCTTCTTTTTCTTGAATGAAGATTGCTTATAATACTATAATCTAAAAAATACCCAATTACCCTCCTCAAATTATCTTTCACTTCAATGTTGTTCCCCTTGTTGTTTTATCATGTTTCATGTCATTTGAAAGTTTTCCATAATAATTTTCAAAGTTTCTTTAGTATTTTCCATATGTGACTCTGTTTCCTATACTTTGGACTTATCTTGCAAAAATTATGAGATACTAGGAGTTGGATATCCATAAAGGGCCTTCAATGGGGAAATTTTAGTAGATGTGTGATAGGTAGTATCATATTACCATTCTTCCTTGATGAACCCAATTCATCCATTAAGATTTCTTTTCTAAAGAGTAACATTGTAGATAACCTTAAAAACATTTGTTAACTATTTTTGTTTGACCATTTGATTGTGTTTGATATGTAGAACTCATGCAAGCTAGTGTTTCTCCACTCATATTAAATAATTATTTCCAAAATTTTCTTGTTACTATTACTTTAGGAAAACCATGAAGACTATGAATTTATTTCACGGACACTTCTGCCACTTAGATTGTTGTTTATGTACTTTGAGCTCTACAAAAAAAATCTACAAAATTTTTCTATATAAATGACCACAAAAATGTAATACTTACCTTTATATTTCAGTAACCCTGTAATAAAGTATATTGATATATCTTCTAGTATTTGAATATGTATGTGGAATGGTTTAAGTAACCCTAGAGATTTTACTATCTCTCTTTTATTTATTATGCAAACCTGACCTTCTCTTACAAAATTTTGAATATCTTTCTTCATTCCTTCCAAAAATATATTTTTTGATCCTTTGAGCTGTTTTAAGGAACCCTGTGTCCTACCATCAGAGAGACATGGGACTCCCTTAATATTTTTTTATTCAAATATTCTTGCATGCATAAAAATATTCTACATTTGCACCAAAGTATATCTCTCTTTCACTCCCAATGCTCCATAGAGTTCATCCCATCCTTTATAAATTTTAGTTTTTGTTTAGTACTATTGTCATTTTTCCATTATGGCAAGCTTCTTCTAGCCACCTAGGAATAGAAAATGTAATTGGATATAAATTTGAGGCCTTTTCTATTTTAGAAAGAGCATCATGTAATAAATTTTCCTTACCCTTTTTGCAGATTATCTCAGAATTAAAACTTTGCATTTTTTCTCCTCATTTTTGTTAATATTCTAATGAAAATCATAGCTTCAAAAAATACTTTATGCTATCATGGTATATCTTGACTTTAAAGTACCTCCCAATGATATACTATCTCCATTTTTTATTGCATGTAATATTGCTTCCATTTATTTTTCATACGTAGATTTCACCAAATATTTTCTTTGAATTCCTTCCTTTTAAAAGCCAATGATATCCCTTATTGTGTTAATGTCACGTAAATTCCTTGTCCTAGTTCCTCACACTCTACTATGAATGTTTTACCAAAAGTAGGTGCAACCGATGTTGGTGTAGAATACATGGCATCCATTGAAAGAGAGAATGCCAAAGTAGCTTCATCATTCCATATAAATGATATTTTATTCAAGAGATATGTGAGTGGACTTGAAATGCATGCATAATTCTTAAAAAATTATCAATAATATCATGTAAGTCTAAAAAATCTTCTAAGAACCTTCATTTTCTTAGGAATAGGTCATTTTGTAATAGCTTGCATCTTTTGAGGCTTCAACTTCACTCCTTCCTTTAAAACAATATGAACCAAATACTTGAATTCTTATTTCCCAAGAGCACATTTGGATATTTTTACATAAAAATGATTGTTCTCAATAATTTATATAACTTTTCCACATGTTTAGTGTGGTATTCCCATGATTTATTATAAATATGTGTATTATCAAAGAAAACAAACACAAATTTTATAAGATGGGATCAAACAAAATTGTTCTTAAGTCGAGCCCGCTGGACTTCAAATGGCGATAAACCATAATTCAAACCATATTCACGTTCCAAAATATCCTGCTGACATCGGCCAATTTTGTGACGTGAAAACCAATTTAATTCCACCCTAATATTTTTTGGGTCTGAAGTTGGACTGGCATACAGAGGGAGAGTTGTGACGCGAATTTATTATCAAATTCGCCCTAATATTTTTCGGGTCCGGATTTCCACTACGCGAGCAGCCCAAACAAAGATCCACTCCAATCAATTTCTGCCATGTGTCCTCAATCAAATGTTGCCCTGTTCCCGGATGCGAGTGAATTTGATGGCGTTTAAGGCGATGGGACATGGATGTGGCGATTTCATATCAATCGCATTATGTTTTAACGTTGTTCAATTAAATTCCAAGGTTTTCACATCTAATCGCATTAATTTTTAACACTATTCAAGATCACACCTCCACTCCTGTTAGCAATTCCGCATGCTCCAATATGATCCGGCCTTCGGCTCTCATTAATGATCAGAGATTAATTATGATGAGCGTCCTTCGATTACATTGCAGTCAAGTCGATAAAATGGCATTTTGCTATGGTTTTTCAGACGAGACGGTTTTTGGGTTACACTGCCTGCTCACTGTGACGAGAAGGAGAAGTGGCCAGCTAAACTGCTACTTAGACCTTGATGCATATCTGCATTTCTCTCGGTCTGGTCCTTGTCTGTCTTCCTCTGTTTCTTGGAATTCTGCTTCTCCGTCTCCTCTTGTGCCCACTGCTGAGACTGCACCCATGCCTCACCTGCATCAAAGGATGTGTTGCTGTAGGGGGAGCACTAGAGGTCAACCCCTGCACGCTCCCTCCATCCCCTCAACCGAGTCATCTTCCCAATCCAGTGATTATCACGCAGGTCTCTATCTAGATATTAGAAGTGGGTGGGGTTGGGTTCTAGGATTTGGCCACCATATGAGCTCCCCTTCTCCTCACTTCCCCACCGCTTCACCTTCTCCCACGACGCGCACTGCGCTTTTTTCCTTTAATTGCTCTCTGAACCGCCCACGAATCACAACTTCAATTACTGTGGTTTTCTGTGAGGAGGCCCAAATGGAAGAACAATGCACCTGTCCGGCGGGTCTGAGCTCAGAAAAAGCTGACCAACATTCGGGCCTTCAGGAGGGGAGCGGTGGCATGACTATGGAGGTAGCACCTAGCGATCCTGGACCTTCCGAAGGATGGTGCCGAATCGTCGAGGAGCCGGAGGAGTAGTTTGGTTAATTTATTTTTCTTTCTTCGTGGCCCACTTAATTGGGCTTCTTTTAGATTCTATTACTGTGCTGGACCTCTATAATATTTTTGAATTCTGTAAACATTCAAGACTAGTTTCCCCGTATGAGGGCAGTCTTCTTAATTTTTTTATTTTTTGATGAAAAATTTGCCATGAGTCTGGAAATGTTTTTGACTTCGGTGTAATTTTATTCCCACTGTTAATAGATTAACTTTACTTAGAAAAAAAAATGTTGCCCTGTTTCTATTTTAAACCTGTTTTTTGAAATACAGAGCCATGTTTATATGATTTTTTGTAGTTGAAGCACTGCGGGGTGGTTTATTATATTAATATTTCACGGTCGAATTATGTTCATAACAATTGGAAAAAAAAATTGTTGCCCTGTTTCTATTTTAAACTTGTTTTCTGAAATACAGAGCCATGTTTATATGGTCTACGTATTATACTCTTTCTCTGTATATCTACAGGAACCTTTTTGCTATGAACAGGGTGGATGTTGTAGCGGGCTACTAATGGAAATAAGCAAGCCTGAACCTTACATCTCAGATCCAACATATGGTTACCAATTTTGGAATCAAGCGAGCCTGGGTTTCTGCAGATGGTTTTTATTTTCGGGAACAAGCGACCCAAAACATACAATTGACCCTGTGTTTATACATATTTTTTCTCTATCATGGATTATTTTTGTGTGAGGCGTATATCAACAGTACATGTCTCTGCACATTTCCTATATTCACTTTATGATACTAATTTATGTGTTGACAGGTTATCACTCTACCTTCAAAACTAGCGATTCTAGTTTATTTATATGGTCTGATGGTCTTTTTATATTTTCGACATATCACACTCCTCACATGATTAGCGTTTTTCTCTGTTCAAGGATTTTGGGTACTTTAATTTTTATTTGGAACAATGGACGTTGGTACTCTATCTATTGCTTTACTATTCTACATACTGCTATTTCACTTTCTTATAGATGCCTCAGGCATATATGGATGCTTTCTCAGATTGTCGATAATCTCCATGTGGACCGTTACTAGGTTTTATATCATGTCCCTGTATGTGACATGGGGTATTTTTCTATCATTGTCTTGGGTGGGACTTCCACTTTTCTGGATGGATATTTGGGTTCCAATCTTCAGATGTGAAAATGTAATGACTTCATGGACTGTTTTACTTCATATAATATATTCAAAACAACGTTTTTTCTCTTGTGAAAAAAAAATGATTAATGTTTATCACTCTGCCTTCAAAACTAGCGATGCTAGTTTATTGATATGGTCTGATGGTATTTTTATATTTTGGACATATCACACTCCTCACATGATTAGCGTTTTTCTCTGTTCAACGATTTTGGGTACTTTAATTTGTATTTGGAACAATGGACGTCGATACTCTATCTGTTGCTCTACTATTCTACATACTGCTATTTCACTTTCTTATAGATGCCTCGGACATATTTGGATGCTTTCTCAGATTGTCGATAATCTCCGTGTGGACCGTTACTGGGTTTTATATCAAGTCCCTGTATGTGACATGGGGTATTTTTCTATCATTGTCTGGCATGGGACTTCCACTTTTCTGGATGGATATTTGGATTCCAATCTTCAGATTTGAAAATGTAATGACTTCATGGACTGTTTTACTTCATATAATATATTAAAAACAACTTTTTTTCTCTTGTGAAAAAAAAAATGATTAATGTTTATCACTCTTCCTTCAAAACTAGCGATGTTGGTTTATTGATATGGTTTGATGGTCTTTTTATATTTTGGACATATCACACTCCTCACATGATTAGCGTTTTTCTCTGTTCAACGATTTTGGGTACTTTAATTTATATTTCGAACAATGGATGTCGGTACTCTATCTGTTGCTTTACTATTCTACATACTACTATTTCACTTTCTTATAGATGCCTTGGGCATATTTGGATGCTTTCTCAGATTGTCGATAATCTCCATGGGGACCATTACTAGGTTTTATATCATGTCCCTGCATGTGACATGGGGTATTTTTCTATCATTGTCTAGGGTGGGACTTCCACTTTTCTGGATGGATATTTGGGTTCCAATCTTCAGATATGAAAATGTAATGATTTCATGGACTGTTTTACTTCATATAATATATTCAAAACAACGTTTTTTCTCTTGTGAAAAAAAAAATGATTGTTTATACTCAAAGTGTTGCGGGGTGGTTTATTATATTAATATTTCACGGTCATTGGAATGCCCACAATTCATAACAAATATTGGAGATTTACTGTCCTATTTTAAAGTTTCATTTTTTTTTTTTTAAATTCAAGCCTCCGTCGGTATATCGACGCCTTGTAAGCGTCGGAATTGCGACAGCTTAAAAACTTCGGAAGAGCGACAGTATAAAAATGTTGGATGAGTGACGTTCAAAATGTTGGACCACATTTCGTCGGAATTGCGACAGTTTACAAATGTCGGAAGAGCGATGTCCAAAATGTCGGACCACATTGCGTCAGAATTGCGATAGTTTACAAACATCGGAAGAGTGACACTCAAAACGTCAGACCACATTTCGTCGGAATTGAGACAATTCACAAACGTCAGAAGAGCAACGTTCAAAACGTTGGACCACATTTCGTCGGAAGAGTGACAGTTTACAAACGTCGGAAGCGCGACGGTTTGGGAAACGTCGGAAGAGTGACGCCTGTTTGGAAGTGACGGAAAATGTGTTGGTAGTGCAACACTTTTTAAGTGCGTCGAAATTGTGACGGGATGGCAAACCACGTTTTTCCCATCCTCGAACTGTCTCTCTTGCGACGACTATGTGTCGGAATAGAGACGAATTGGCCGTCGGAAATTCCGCCAAATTTTCTAGTGTATGCTGGTGAAGTATTAGAAATAAAAGTGTTGACCCTATATGGTTGTCCATGCCGTTTTTTATATTTATTTGAAGAATTCAAACTCAAATATATGTGACTGATCGCTTTTTTGAAGATATAAATGTGTGTCGGTCATTGTATATGGCATGTTGAAGTATTATTATTCGATTATGATGGGTATGAGAGCCTTCATATAGCATTGATCAATCTATATATTTATTCTCTTTAACATGTTAGAAATTTTATAGGTTGGAGAGTATTAAGCATGTATGGTTAGTATGTAATGGCATATGAAGCATATATTTCTTGAGGGATAAGTTTATTTGTTGAAAAAAAAAATGGGAAAAATTGATGATACATTACAGTTATTGAATATCCTAATTCATACCACTGTAGATGAGATGATAAGAATGAGTAAAGACTCTCTTTCCGACATTAGAACATGTCTACAAAATGAAAAAGAGAAGATATATTTTTTGCAGCTTGAGATAGAACTACAACAAGAAGAATTACAGCAGCGGACTCATCATTCTAAACTTGTTTTTGTTCAGAACACTAAGATAGAGTCCCATCAGCAACAAGAAATTGCAGATGTAGTACCCATTTTAAGCGCATATTTGAATGTAGAAGAAAAAATCCAGCCTGCACTTCCCAAGCCCATCATCATACCTTGGGAAGAGCTTGTCCACAACAAGGACATAATTGGTCTTGGATATGAAAAGGAATTGTCCTTTCATATTCCAGACTATTCCAAGCCCATCAAATTTTAGAGTGTCAGATTCCTTCATGACAGTTCACCTATAGTTATTCCATGTCCTTCTCCTCTTCCACACAGATTGTAAAATGACACTGTGATCGAGTTGGCCAAATGAAAGATCACTGTTTTGATCTTAACCCATGCAAGAACTGTGGTTGGCACACCCATTCTTCACACAAATGCTTCAGAAACAAGCCTCTTGCAAGAACAAAGATTCATCTTGAATGGATCGCTTCTTGGAAATGGGCATCAATAGCTAAGAATATGTTTAAGTCGCATGTCAGAACTTGTTCTCAAATATTGAAAAAAATTGCAGTTTATTTTTTGCCGTCATCTCACCTTATACCTGACAGGGGGGAAATGGTGGTCATCTACAAGCTTCGAAGCCACATCAATCGAGCCTGAGCCACAATTCGTTATTCCAGATTCAGAGTTGTAGCCACAATTCATCATTCTAGATTCAAAGTTGTAGCCAGAAACACGGATGCCCATGAGCATGCCTTTGGTTGGTAGACAACCCTTAAACCATCAATGTGAGGTTGATATTCTTCCTCTTTTAGAACACTTCCTCTAGCAGAAGAATTCAGATTCTTGCCAACTTTGGAAGAGTTCCAAGAAATGCATTAAGAATTCCATTGTTGGTGGTTATACTTAAACCATCACAGGTTGTAGACTTCCCTTCTTTTAGGTTGAAGGTCTCCCTCTTCAAATATGAGGGACACTTCCTCTAGGAAAATCCCTCAGCTTCTTGCCAGTTTTGGAAGAGTTACGAGAAATCAAATAAGTGTTGCATTCCAGTGTTGGTGTTCATCCCTAAACCATCTCTTTATGCCAAAATTTCAAAGAGGTAATTCAGCCTAAGTGCTGCCATGCATACTTTGCATATTTGTATTACAACTTTATTCTTGGACTCATACATACCCCTTCAAATTAAGGGGGGGAATGTTGGACACCTAATCCTCTATGGGTAGGTGTGGAAGGCGAACCGTTAGAAATGGAGTCCAAGTGACCTTGGAAGATGAATCCAAGGGTCACACCATTGTATTATAAATGTACATCCATGGTGAATAATATGAGTATCAGATGCTTATATTTCTATGTGTGTGTTTACCTTCTCCTCCACCATGTGTGTGTTTAACATTCATGAGCATTTTTTTAAACATGGATTAGCTCTATCAAAATCCAGGATGGAGATTAAAATAAAAAACGTATAGTTCTTAGGTTTAAAGATTTCTAATGGTAGTATCACACTACAAAACCATGTTCTTCTAAACCTAAATAATTTCCCAGAGAAGATCCTAGAAAAAACTCAGTTGCAATGGTTTCTTGGAAGTCTGAATTACATCAAACGATTTTATAAAGGAAAATCTCAAGATTTAGTTGTCCTGCAACAAATATTGAAGAAGTCACCGATCCCATCGAACTAAGCCATCAATCAAGTGGTGAAAACAATCAAGGAGAAATTCCAGCAGCTTCCTCCACTCAAACTCCCAACAAGTCAAGGATCTTACATCCTTGAAACAGATGCATAAAATTTTGCATGGGGAGGCATTTTATTAGAACGTTTAGAGCAGCTACACTTCAATAACATTTCATGGAGCCAAAATTAACTATCCTTCAAGCCACAAAGAATTGCTCGCAGTAAAAAAGAGCATCAGACATTTCAGGCTTTATCTTAAACCAGTAAAATTTCTGGTCCGAACCGATCTCAAAATCATGCCAAGCATGATAAAATCCAAACTGTGATCTCATAGATAACAATGTATGTATTCTAAGATGAGAAGTTTGGCTTGACAGTTATGACTTTGGCATTGAGCATAAGCTCGGATACCTAAACTACGTAGCAGATTTTCTTACAAGAGAAGTAGCAGACCAACCAGCTAGAAAGGAAGCAGCAGTCACCAGTCTTAGGTCACCAGACACTGGGTGAGATACTATAAATGAGAGGTTGGATCCGTGATAATAATCACGCTGATTTGTTCTAGTATTTTGAGAAATTATTCAGCTATTTATTTCTCCTCTTCTGCATAGAGTGATGCTAGATTGCACAGGTTGCAGCTTTACGCTAATCCTCTCTGTGAATAAAGTATCAGTCGCTCAAACATTCTGAGTTTGTAAATTATGAGTGAAAAAAATTCTTTAAATATATCTGAATACCTGAAACCATATGCTTGGCCAAGAATTTCTGAATGACCTACACGTATGTCTTCAGACCATTAAGGGATGAGATAATGCAAGTTTTCCACTTGTACCTGAATCTATTTTAGGGTTTCAATAATGATTGGCAGTCACCAGTCTCAGGTCACCATACATCGGGTGAGAATACTATAATCAAGAGGCTTTGTTCCTCATAACACTCATGCTGAGTTGTTCTAGTATTTTGAGCAATTATTCAGATTTCTATTTCTCCTCTTCTTCATAGAGTGATTCTAGATTGCGCATGTTGTAGCTTTACACTGATCCTCTCTGTGAATAAAGTATCAGTCACTCAAACATTCTGAGTCTGTAAATTATGAGTGCAAAAGTTTCTTTCAATATATATGAATACATGAAACCATATGCTTGGCCAAGAATTTATGAATGATATACACATATTGGTATCATATTGATAGTCAAATACTGATATCAATCATTTAAATGGTACCAAAGTCATTTCTGGTTGATTGTGTCTATTATATTTTCTTATTTTGCTGTAGCGAACCAGTATCGGACCCTGAAAATCACCGAGTTCAGGCTGAAGCAGTGAGCGATAAAGCCATATTTGTAGGTGAAAGACAAGGTCTTTAGGTGTGAAGTTTTACGAAGCATTTATATCAGGTAGAATATGACTTAGAGCAGGAAGAATTTGAATCAACAAAAATCGAAGCCTCTATTTCCAGTCCATCTCTGACATTTTAAATGGATTCAAGCATGAGAGAAGTTAACCAGGAATAAATCAAAGCCTCTGTTCCAACAATTTCTCTATTAGACAGATGATCTTCATACAAAGAAGAATCTACTTTTGCATCTACTATTTATATATCAGAGAAAGAACCAAATTCAAATTGGAAAATACTGCCAATTCTTCCCTCTCAGGTATATAATATTCCATTCTATAAATATTATGCATCTACTTAAATTCGTCTTCACTATGTAGATATCATTTTCACATCCCAAGATGAACCTGCTCAATTTCCTTTATTACTAAAAGAATAGTTTGATTGGGACTAAAGGTTATAAATATTTCCACTTAGGAGCAATCCAATTCGGATTGAATGCATTTGTCAGACCATATAAAAATGTAAATAGCCTATGTCTTGATGTAGAGACCCGCCATAACAAGTTGTCTGATGAAATAATAGGAGGATTTGCAAGTCCATTGCATGATAATCCAGCCTTTGGTGCAGTTTATCGAAAGTACTATGTTTCCCTTGATGACCCCTACATATAAAACATCCTCCAAGCATACATCCATCCTCAAGGCTTTGACATGAAATGAAAATTAAAAATCATTCAGTTAAAAATATTGACTATTGTCAGAATTGGAAATGATAGTATGCCTCCTCTACAATATCATATTAGAGAAACTTCGCATCTTGTAAACGAGGTGGAATCAGGTTCTATTAAATCCACCATTCCTATTACTTTTGAGTGGATTGGAATCCAGTACCCCGAACTTTGGGAAACTAAATATGACCAGTACCAAAAAACTGCACTGGTCAAAAGAGAATTGAAGATAGTTAAAGCCAATCTAGTTGCTTTCTCCATTGCTACTTAATCCTTCCAACTCCCAAAATAAATACATGAATCATTGAGTCTAATTAAAATAAATATTTAGTCCTGATATTGGAAGAAATTCAGTAAGCTCATCTTCTTCTGAGCTTACTACTGAACATAAAGGTCAAGATCAGAAATTTCCAGCTTGCAACCAGTTGATCCAAAAGCTTAGTCAAGCCACTAAGCAAGAAAGGCCTCATATCCTCATGTTTTCCGTGTTACCAAGAGAAGAAACAACACAGACTATTAAAGTTCAAACAGGAGAAGAAATTTGTATACCATGAAGAAACCTACAATATGTTTCTTTTAGACAGTATAATGAGGATGGCCAAACGAAAAGGGAATTTGTCCCTTATTCTACAGTTCTGGAAACTACAAGTTCTGGAACAAATACCTCACAACTCAACTATGCTAATTTGCTGATAGATCTTACTGCAAAAAATATAGATGAAATGCACAGAGATGCTCTCAAAGTTAGACAAGAAGTCTCTGATGAAAAGGTTGTTTATTAAAGTATATTAGCAAGATTCCAATTGCTATAACACCAAGTTGTTGACCTTTCTCCATTACTTGAAGCTGAGGAGAAAATAAACAAAATACTGGTAGCTATAACTTAGGTTTTATCCATAAGAACACCAATCATTTAGAAATTAGGATTTCTGTAAGGAAGCCTGATTATTCATTACTAGATAAACCTAGAAAGTCTGCAATGTTTAAGGATGATCCCATTGCATAGGAAAAAATAAAAAGGACATATAGTTTTAGGCTTGCCTCAACAAATCTCCCAGAATGGAATTTTGGGATGCAGACTCCAGAAACAGAACTAGCTAAAAAAATTAATGAATCTAGTTTTATAGTTAAAAACTTCTTGCAACAGGTGCAAGAAAAGGGTCCTACCCTCAGAAAGGACAAATTAAAACAATATCTTGTTTATATCAAATAAGAAGTAGGAGAAAGCTCAATAACTCCAATCAATACTGCAAACACAGAAGTTTCAGCAATGAGTGTATCCATTCAAAGAATGCCTGCAGAATTTTTGTGAATTGCCAGCCCAAAATAGAAATTGAGAATGCAATCATTCTAATAGCTAGCTGGGAAAACAAAAAAAAAATAGATAAACCCATTCTTACACAAGGAGACATTGCCCAAATGATTCTGAATGGGTTTGGAGGATTCGCCAACACATGGTGGCATTATGCTACTATTGAATCTAAAATTTCAATTTTAAATCATGTTGATCTTTTTCTACAATTAATTTCTTCTTTGAGAGCTCAGTTTGTAGGATTAACTGTTGATGAATATCCAGAACACTTTACACAGTTATTTCTCAGTAACCAGCTTGGTAATCTTGAATTATTAGACGAATAATTTTTCCAAATGCAAGAATGGTTAATCAGAGGAAATGCTTATGCAGATCCTGCTTATATCAAGAGGTATATTCAAAATATGCTTGGTGCTTTGCTTGCTGCTATGAATTTATACTTCAAATAAAAGCATATCTAGCTCCAAGGTATGACTCTAGAAATTTCTCATGGTCATATCAAGAAAGTAATAGAAGAACATTGTTTGGATAAAAGAGTCAATAAAGATTTTAAAGAGCATGAAAAAATCTTTACTAATCGATTATGCCAGACAATTGGCCAATTACCCAACGGGGGGGAAGAAAGTTTTAATAGAGATCTAGTTTGCCACAGCTCTTCCAAACAAAAATAGTAAAAGGATCAAAATGGTAAGTTTCAGTCAAAAGCTTATAGAGGGCCACAACAGAAGAGATGGAGATAACCATTTCAAAAAATAAAATCTTTCTTTATACAATGAACGACTCCTTCTAAAACACAAAAGTGTTTTATTTGTAACAAAGAAGGACACTGGGAAAATGCTTGCCCACAGAAAGTTAGAAAGCCAAAGCTTGTAGCTTTATTCCAAGACACTCTAGAACCATCAACCATCAATGTGGGACTTTCTCTATCGTAATCTTGATGAAGAACCTTCTAGAAAAATATATTATCCGGAAGAAGAAGAAGAAGAAGACCAAGAAGTTTATGCTCCTGATGATAGTTCAGATGATGATATTAGCTTACAGAGTTACAAGTTCTGTATGTTTCAAAATTATACTAATAAGCTCGAAGAGATCAAAAGGCATCTCAAAGACACTCCTTTGTTTCATATGAATCTAAGGATTTGCATTCAAAAGCAGATCAATCAGATAGAATTAGCCATTCAATCAAATCAGGATACTTGGTCATCATCTTCTGCAACTATGACAAACAAGCAAATAAAGAAAGAAATTATCTATTCAGTCCCATCATATTGGCACCCAGACAAGTTAGAAGAAAATAGACCTTCAAAGAATATTCCAAGGAAAAAAGTTAAAAGATCTACATGTGACTCTTTTAGAGCCCAGATAAAGGCTAAACAACACAAGATCAAAGCACTTGCTGAGGAAGTTAAGAAATTAAAAATTTCTTTATATGATCTTGAAAGAGAAATTGTCGACTCATCCGAAAAAAATCTTCAACAGATCTTATCAGGTACATTTGACTCTCCTAAGAATTTTTCTGAAGAAGAACCTAGTTCTCCTCCTGAATATGCCCAAAGACCAGAATCCCCAGACCTAACCAAATTTTTTCTTGGAAAATCTATTGGTTTAGCCGACTAACCAATATTTTATATTCCTCTTACATTTTTTCCCCCTGATTGTAAACCATATTCTTTAGATTTCTTACCTGATTCCAGGGCACAACTCAATTTAGCTCGCCATTTTTCAATTCCTTCATATGATTGGGAGAAATCAATGGAGGGTGGAGCTACCATAATAGGTTCCATGTTTTCACTTCCTCACCAAGTTATTGATTTCCCTTTATCTATCCAGGACCATCCAGTTCGTTGTAAATTCATTGAACTTGACAATATCCCACCTAACATCATTTTAGGTTCAGAGTTATTTACCCACTGGACTCCCATATCTATTGATTACTAGAAACTCCTATTAACTATAACTATCTCTGGTAAGATTGTACATATCCCCCTTGAAACCACTTGTACATTCTATGTTCCCCATGGATAGGAATAAGAACAACTAAAACTTGCTGAAGTACAAAAAAAAGAAAGGATCATTTCCTTTGCCATGGCACATTGACAAGAATACCTGCAAACTATCTCTGAAAATATCATCCAACAGTGCTCATTAGATATCCCCAATTCTTTCTATGCAAGAGAAAAATATGTGATCGATCTACCATATACCGAAGGCATTCAGATCCAACCACAGAAGGCATAATTCACTTTGATGAGTCCAACAGAGTTAGACTATTGAAAAATGGAGGTAGATAATCTCCTTGAGAAGGGTTTTATTGAGCCAACAAAAATCCCATGGGCATGCTGAGCCTTCTATGTTAACGAATATTTAGAAATTAAAAGAGGCCAACCCTGAATGGTAATCAGCTACAAACCCTTGAAAGCAGTGCTGAAAAATATAGCATATCCATTTCCAAATCAAGTAGCACTTCTCAAAAATATGGATGCTTCTAATATCTTCAGCAAATTCGACCTAAAATTTGGTTTCCACCAAATTGGAATTGCTGCCAAGGATCGTTACAAAACAACCTTTGTTTTTCCACACGGACAATACCAATGGAAGGTAATGCCTTTCGGTTTAAATAATGCTCCCAGTGAATTTCAAAAAATAATGGATGATTTATTTAGAGGATTAGACTAGTTAGTTATCTATATTGACGATTTACTTTTCTATTCTAAGAATATCCAAGAACATCTAAAGCATCTCCAAATATTTGATGAGCATTTTGTTTAACACAATTAGCTCTATCAAAATCCAAAATTGAGATTGGAATAGAAAATGTAGACTTCTTAGGTTTAAAGATTTATGATGGTAGTATCACACTACAAAACCATGTTCTTCTAAACCTATAGAATTCCCAGAGAAAATCCTAGACAAAACTCAGCTGCAAATGTTTCTTGGAATTCTGAATTATATCAAACGATTTTATAAAGGAAAAGCTCAAGATTTAGTTGTCCTGCAACAAATATTGAAGAAGTCACCGATCCCATGGAACCAAGCCATGACTGAAGCGGTGAAAAAAATAAAGGAGAAAGTCCAGCAACTTCCTCCACTCAACTCCCAATAGATGAAGGATCTTACATCCTTGAAACAAATGCATCAAATTTTGCATGGGGAGGCATTCTATTAGAACATTTAGATGGAAAAGAAGAAATATGCGGCTACACTTCAAGAACATTCCATGGAGCCGAACTTAACTCTCCTTCAAGCCACAAAGAAGTGCTCATAGTAAGAAAGAGCATCAGTCATTTTAGACTTTATCTTAAACCAGTAAAATTTCTGGTCCGAACCGATCTCAAAATCATGCCAGGCATGACAAAAGAAAACCACGATCTTGTAGATAACAATGTCTATATTCTAAGGTGGGCATATTGGCTTGACGGTTATGACTTCGGCATTGACTATTTTAGTACGTGTAGATAAATATCTAAGATAACTAGTATGTGTTGATTATCTTAGATAACCATTCTGGGTTGGCCTCTTTTGGGAAAAAACTAAAGGTTATAAATATTGCCACTTAGGAGAAATCCGATTCAGATTGAATGCATTTGTCAGACCATATATAAATGTAGGTAGTCTATGTGTCATTGTAGAAACCCACCATAACAAGTTTTCTGATGCAATAATAGGAGAATTTGCAAGTCCATTGCATGATGGTCCAGCCTTTGGTACAGTTTATCGAAATTACTATGTTGCCCTCGATGACCCCTACATATACGACCTCCTCCAAGCATACATCCATCATCAAGGCTTTGACATGAAACAAAAATAAAAAATCATTCAGTTAAAAACCTTGGCTATTATTAGATTTGGAAATGATAGTATGCCTCCTCTACAATCTCATATTAGATAAACTTCACAGCTTGTAAGCGAGGTGGAATCAAGTTCCAATAAATCCACCATTCCTATTAATTTTAAGTGGATTGGAATCCAGTACCCTGAAATTTGGGAATCTAAATATGACTAGTACCAAAAAACTACATTGGTCAAAGAAGAATTGAAGATAGCCAAAGCCAAGCTAGTTGATTTCTCCACTGCTACTCAATCCTTCCAACTCCCAAAACAAATACAAGAATCATTGGGGGTCCAAGAAAAATAAATCTTCACTCTGGATATTGGAAGACATTTAGTAAGTTCCTCTTCTTTCGAGCTTACTACTGAACATAAAGGTCAACATCAGCAATGTCCAGCTTGCAACCAGTTGATCCAAAATCTTATTTCAACCACTAAGAAAGAAAGGCCTCAGATCCTCATGTTTTACATGTTTCCAAAAGCAGAAAAAACACATACTATTAAAGTCCAAACAGGAGAAGACAGTTATATACCAGAAAGATACCTACCATATGTTTCTTTTAGACAGTATGATGAGGATGGCAAAAAGAAAAGGAATTTTATCCCTTATTCCATAGTTCTAGCAACTACAAGTTCTGGAACTACTACCTCACAACTCAACTATGCTAATTTGCAAATAGATCTTACTGCAAAAAATATAGATGACATGCACAGATATTTTCTGAAATTTAGACAAGAAGTCTTTGATGGAAAGGTTTTTTGTGAAAGTATACTAGCAATAGTCTAATTTCTAGAACACCAGGTTGCTGACCTTTCTCCATTACTTGAAGCTCAAGAAAAAATAAACAAAATATTGTCAGCAATAACTCAGTTTTTATCCATAACAACACCAATCATTCAGAAATTAGGAACTTCTACAAGGAATCTTGATTATTCATTATTGGTTAAACCTAGAAAGTCTGCAATGTCTAAGGATGATCCCATTGCACAAGAAAAAATTAAAAGGACATATAGTTTTAGCCTTGCCTCTACAGATCTCCCAGAATGGAATTCTGGGATGCAGACTCCAGAAACATAACTAGCTGAAAAACTTAATGAATCTATTTTTACAGTCAAGAACTTCTTGCAATAGGTGCAAGAAAAGGGTCCTACCCTCAGAAAGGACCAAATAAAACAATATGTTGTTTATATCAAACAAGAACCTGGAGAAAGCTCAAGAACTCCAATAAATACTGCAAACAGAAGAGTTTCAACAATGAGTGTAGTCATTCAAGAAATGTGTGTAGAACTAACGTTTTTTGTGAATTGTGAGCTCAAAATAGAAATTGAAAATTCAATCATTCTAATAGCTAGCTAGGCAACCAAAAAACAAATAGATAACCCCACTCTTACACAAAGAGACATTTCACAAATGATTGTGAATGGGTTTGGAGGATTAGCTAACACATGGTGACATTAAGCTACTATTGAATCTAAAAATTCAATTTTAAATCCTGTTGATCCCATCCTACAATTACTTTCTTCTTTGAGAGCTCAGTTTGTAGGATTATTTATTGATGAAGATCCAGAACACTTTACACAAGTATTTCTCACTAACCATCTTGGTAATCTTGAATTGTTAGACTAATATTTTTTCAAAACGCACGACTTGTTAATCAGAGGAAATGCTTATGCATATCCTACTTATATCAAGAGGTATATTCAAAGTATGCAAGGTTCTTTTCCTGTTGCTATGAATTTATACTTCAAAGAAAAGCATATCTAGCTCCAAGGTATGACTCTAGAGATTTCTCATGGTCATGTGAAGAAAGTAATAGAAGAACATTCTTTGGCTAAAAGAGTAAATAAAGATTTTAAAGAGCATGAAAATTTCCTTACTAATCGATTATTCCAGACAATTGGCCAATTACCCAATTGGGGGAAAGGAAGTTTTAACATATATCCAGTCTGCCACTGCTCTTCCAAACAATAACAATGCAAGGATCAAAAGGGTAAGTTTTAGTCAAAAGCTTACAGAGGGCCACAATAGAAGATATGAAAGGAACCATTTCAAAAAATAAAATCTTTCTTTAGACAATGAACGACTCCTTCTAAAACACAAAAGTGATTTATTTGTAACAAAGAAGGACACTGGGCAAATGCCTGCCCACAGAAAGCTAGAAAGCCAAAGCTTGCAGCTTTGTTCCAAGACACTATAGAACCATCATTGTGGGACTTGTTCTATTGTAATCTTGATGAAGAACCTTTTGGAGAAATCTATTATCCAGAAGAAGAAGAAGAAGAAGAAGACTAGGAAGTTTCTACTCCTGATGATTGTTCAGATGATGATATTAGCTTACAAAGTTACAAATTCTGTATGTTTCAAAATTCTATACTAATAAGCTCGAAGAGCTCAAAAAGCAGCTCAAAGGCACTCCTCTATTTCAGATGAATCTAAGGATGTGCATTAAAAATAAGATCAATCAGATAGAATCATCCATTCAAGCAAATCAGGGTACCAGACCATCATCTTCTACAACTATGACAAACAAGAAAATAGAGAAAGAAATCCTCTATTCAGTCCCATCAGATTGGTACCCAGAAAAGTTAGAAGCAAATAGACCTTATAAGCATATTCCAAAGCAAAAAGTTAAAAGAGCTACATGTGACTCTTTCAGAGCCTAGATAAAGGCTAAACAAGACAAGATTAGAGCACTTGTTGAGGAAGTTAAAAAATAAGAAATTCTTTATATGATCTTGAAAGAGAAATTTTTGACTCATCCGATGAAGATCTTCAACATATCTTATTAGGTACATTTGACTCTCCTAAGCATTTATCTGAAGAAGAACCTAGTTCTCCTCATGAATATGCTCAAAGACCAGAATCCCCAAACCTAACCCAAATTTTTCCTCAAAAATATATTGCTTTAGCTAGCCAACCAAAATTGTATATTCCTCTTACATTTTTTCCCGCTGATTGTAAACCATATTGTTTATATTTCTTACTTGATTATGGGGCACAACTCAATTTAGCTCGCCATTTTTTAATTCCTTCAATTATTGGGCCAAATCAATGGAGGGTGTAGCCACCATATCAGGTTCCATGTTTTCACTTCCTCACCAAGTTATTGATTTCCCTGTATCTATCCAGGACCATCCAATTCATTGTACATTCCTTGAACTTAAAAATATCCCAGCCAACATCATTTTAGGCTCAGATTTCTTTACCTGCTAGTCTCTCATATCTATTGATTACTAGAAACACCTATTCTCTATAACTATCTCTGGTAAGACTGTAAAGATATCCCTTAAAACCACTTGTAAATTCTCTGTTTCCCATGTACAGGAACAAGAACAACTAAAACCTGCCGAAGTATAGAAAAAAGAAAGGATCATTTCCTTTGACACGGCACATCGACAGGAATACCTGCAAACTATCTCTGAAAATATCATCCAGCAGTGTTCATCAGATATCCCCAATGCTTTTTGGGCAAGAGAAAAAATATTGGATCGATCTACCATATACTGAAGGCATTCAAATCCGACCACATAAGGCATCAGCCTCTTTGATGAGTACAACGGAGTTATAGTATTTCCAAAAGGAGATAGATGATCTCCTTGAGAAGGGTTTGATTGAACTAGCAAAAATCCCATGGGCATGCCAAGCCTTCTATGTTAACAAACATTCAAAAATCAGAAGAGGCCAACCTCGAATGGTAATCAACTACAAAACCTTGAGCGTAGTTTTGAAAAATAGAGCATATCCATTGCCAAATCAAGCAACACTTCTCCAAAAGATGAAAGGTTGTAACATCTTCAGAAAATTTGACCTAAAATCCGATTTCCACCAAATTGGAATTGCTGCCAAGGATCGTTACAAAACAACCTTTGTTTTTCCACACGGACAATACCAATGGAAGGTAATGCCTTTCATTTTAAAGAATGCTCCCAGTGAATTTCAAAAAAGAATGAATGATGTATTTAGAATATTAGACTGGTTAGCTATCTATATTGATGATTTACTTGTGTGTTCTAAGAATATCCAAGAACATCTAAAGCATCTCCAAATATCTCATGAGCATTGTGTTAAACATGGATTAGCTCTATCAAATCCAAGATGGAGATTGGAATAACAAATGTAGACTTCTTAGGTTTAAAGATTTCTGATGTTAGTATCACACTACAAAACCATGTTCTTCTAAACATACATAATTTCCCAGAGAAAATCCTAGACAAAAACTCAGTTGCAAAGGTTTCTTCGAAGTCTGAATTATATCAAACAATTTTATAAAGGACAAGGTCAAGATTTAGTTGTCCTGCAAAAAAGATTGAAGAAGTCACCGATCCCATGGAACCAAGCCATGACTCAAGCAGTGAAAAAAATCAAGGAGAAAGTCCAGCAACTTCCTCCACTCAAACTCCCAATAAATGAAGGATCTTACATCCTTGAAACAGATGCATCAACTTTTTCATGGGGAGGCGTTCTATTAGAACGTTTAGATGGAAAAGAAGAGATATGCAGCTACATTTCAAGAACATTCCACGGAGCCGAACTTATCTATCCTTCAAGCCACAAAGAAGTGCTCGCAGTAAAAAAGAGCATTAGTTATTATAGTCTTTATCTTAAACTAGTAAAATTTCTGGTCTGAACTGATCTCAAAATCATGCCAGGCATGATAAAAGCAAACCGCAATCTTGTAGATAACAATGTATGTATTCTAAGATGGGCAGTTTGGCTTGAGGGTTATGACTTCGGCATTGAGCATAAGCCCAAATAGCTGAACTACGTAGCAAATCTTCTTACAAGAGAAGCAATAGACCAACCAACTTGAAAGGAAGCAACAGTGGGCCCATAACCCACAGGTCTATTTTAGGCATAAGTATTTGATTCGGTCCCCATATGTCTTCGGATGATGAAGAGATAAGATAATGCAAGTTGTCCATTTACACCCGAATCTATTTTAGGGTTTCAATAATGACTGGCAGTCACCAATGTTAGGTTACCAGACACCGGGTGAGAATAATATAAATGAGAGGCCGCGTCCGTGATAATCTTGTTTGTGAATAAAGTATGAGTCACTCAAACACTCTAAGTCTGTTTCAATATATCTAAATACCTGAAAATTTAAACCTAAGATGTTATTATTAAGAATAATATATAAAATTTGTCATTTTAAATTAATAAATTAGTATTTTAATAAATTAATATTTCAATAATTAAATTACTATTAATAATTATACTAGTGAAATTAATATAGTTAAAACTATTTTTACAGCTTTTTTTATGCCCACTACGGATGAGATCTTAAACCCACTCAGAATGCCTTTTATGCCACCTTATGCACCCGAGATGGGGTTTATATCATCGCGCATTACCTTTTTTTTTTAATGATGATGGGAGTAAAAGTAAACATATGATCATTGGTACAATGGTTTTTTCTGAATCCTGCTTGTCCTTTGGCCCTCTGCCGATGAGCAGAAGATGTGGGTAAATAATTGGGTACTCCAGCACTGTAGTTCAGGAGTTTCAGATTCTGTCTGTCTCAAGTTCTGGCAATTCTGTATGTCTGAAGTTTCACTTGGCAATTGATTGATCGATATTTCTTTCCTTCCACGTCTCTTCTGCCAGCAAAGGCTCAGCGAAGGAAGGCTCACGAAAGAAAGCTCAACGAACGAGGAAATGGTTGGGCGGTTGGTAAATAGAGGTGGTTAAATAGAATAAGGTTGGGTAAGGCAGAAAGTAAAGGGTGATTCACCAGGTTGATAGTGATAACAGTTCAGTCCGGCCGAGTAGGCAGAGTATAAATTATAGTGCCATCATTTTAGGGGAAAAAAGAGAAGTACGGTAAGAAACGGAGTTGTGTCTGTCTTTGCTAAAGTAAAGTAAAGTAAATAGAGGAAATATGTTTGTGTGTCAGGTGTGAATTAGTAAATTACAAATTTTATGCATATAAGTAAGGTTTAAATTAATTGCTTAAAAATTGTCAAGATAGTTTGATTATATTTTTTAATTTTAATATGGTGTTAGTCATATATATATATGGTATTGAAGATAAATCTTGAGAAAATTATAAAAAGAAGATTAAAATTGAATAGATAAGGTAGGTAGGCCAATAGATAAGGTTGTGAATAGGGTTAATATTTCAAAATAACATGTTAATGTGTATTTACTATAAGAAAGCTTATGCATGAGTTAATGTGCATTACTTTAGAGAATAAATATCTATGCCACAAATTTTTTAGTGCCCAAACTCCACAACATGTAGTCATATGTGTGGCCATGCCAAAAATATAATTAAAAGAAAATATGTCAAATCTAGGTATCCAAAATGGTATGGAAGGTCTAATAGTGATTGCTAATTGGTCATGATTTCCCTTAATGAAACTGTACTAATATGGTAGAATAATGGTGTGAAGGGCATCCACTGCAAAAATGATTTGACATCAATACAAAAAACTTAAAACATTATTTTTGACAAAAAAAAGGGCAAAAAATATAAATAATATACAATGAGTAATAAACACATACATGATTATTATCATAATTTGCCTAAAGCTTCATATTTGAACTTAAGGTGGATGATTATCAGTATACCTTTTTTCATTTTTTTATTTACTACATAGATTGATTCTCAAGGGAATATGCTCAACATATGTTTCCTTTAAGTTCTTATCAATAGTTGTAGTGTGTTAAAGAGTTTGATAGGTTTCATTGACTTTTTTATCAATTTAAAATTTTGATTTCTCAACTCCCACCAATTTCTTAGGGATTTTCCAAGAATACCTCATTCTAGAAAAAATAGGAAGTTATAAAGGATAGAAACTCTTCAAGACTTAGTATATTTAAGGGTGAAGTAAAATCAAAGTTAATAATAATATTTTGTTGCAATATTTTTTTTCTTATATATTTATCAATGTTAGATACAGATGAAGTGTTCAGCTATATCAAACATTAATATTTTTAATTGATTGTGCTAGTATAAATATATGTATCAATTAAATGGAGCATTTCTTTTTTCTCAAGAAAAAAAACCATAATAAACGCATAAGGTCATCCCTTTGCACCCATTATATATATATATATATATATATATATATATATATATATATATATATATATATATATAAAATAGGATATCACTAATAGTCTTTATTAGTTATCAAACATATATTCATAGTTCATCTAATAATAAATAAGCCATAATTATGGCATCAACTCGTAGGTTTCTTAGTAATTAGTTTATAATATCCTATGCCTACCAATATAATTCTATTTAGATAAAAATTTCAACTATTGAAATATAAATCTTTCTACACAAGAACTCCATTTTTAAATGGAGGGTACTTGGTACTAATTTCCCTAGATTAATAACCACTTTTATTCTTTTGTTAGGAGCTAAGAAGGGTGAAATAACCATTGTAATCATTAATTTTGAAGTAAGAAATATCAAATATTAATCCATGTCAAGCACACCAATCAAGTATAAATATAACAAGAACCATCTATATAGCCCATTCATGCATGCAAGTGATAAAAAAGTAAGCATTATTTCATGAACACTTAAATCTATATATAAAGTAATCATAGGGATGGAATAAGTAAGAATGGAATAAATAATGTGTAGGATAATAATCATCTATCAAATCACACTAATGTAACATATATCCAAACACCAATAAATAATCTCCTTCATTACATTTTTCCTAACATATTATTTTTAGTTGGGTAAAAATTACATTAAAAATTTTATATTTTACATAAAAATTTAGGCATAGAATACAAAAAGAACTATTCTTCTGTCACTTAGGAGGAACACTAAATAAAAACCAACACAAAACTTGCTTTCCTTTGAAAATAAGAAACAATCCAAAAGAAAATATTTGTTGTAGGGATGGTGAGCATTTCTTAAGGTACAGATGCTTAAAATGATCAAACACCACAATATAGGAAACTTGTAAATGGAATACACATTAATAATGAGTATATTTTTCTTTAACAAAAACAAAATTATTATATCTACAAGCTAACACTAACATGTGCTAATATAACTATGTTTACTTAAACATGTATTCTATTTACTCCTCATCTCTTGCCCCATATGACTATTTGTAGAGAAAAAGAAAATGTATCTAAATTCATTCTCCTTCATACTATGCCATAATATAATATCTCAAACCTATCATATCATAACTTACACATAATGGCCAATCATAAAATCCTAAAGAATATGATGATGATAATGATGATAGTTACACCAATCTTTGGTCTATCAGATCTAAAGAAAAGAGTTATTTAATTTTATTTAAGATCACAATATCCATAATTCATGATTTATATATAACCCAAAATCCTTAATTCAAATATATTAATACTACTTTAGTAAAATTATTCTTAGACGACCAAAATCATGTCCCAAACATGAACCAACCAATGTTGGAAGCACTACAAATAAGAATTGTTTGGGTAAAGATTGATTCTATGAATGAGAAGTTAAAAAAATGTATGTTTTGTTTATTCATTTATTTTAATTTAAAAAAAAGAAAAATAAAGTTAGATGAATATGTATGCATGATTTGTTTATTTATTTAAGATAATCTATTAAAGACAAAACATAAATTTATTTTACATTTAACATCTAAAAAAGAGATAAAGGAGAAATGTTGGGCTTTAAAAAAATATGATAATAATTGTGTCTAGTTAAAAAAAATAGGAAGCAAGTTAAGATAAGTAATAATGAAAAAATTATAATGAAAGATAGATAAAAGATAAATAAATAAAAATTAGTGTGTTTTATGACATAAATATGTGATTAAAAAAAAAACCATAAAAATAATTTAGTAACTATTTTGATAATATTTTGATATTTATAGATTATCTTATTTTCATTGATTGAGGTTAAAAGTTAGATTGCATACCTGATTCCTTATACTTTAGATTAATTACCCTTAGCCCACACACTTTTACCCACAACCGAGCTCCTTCAAATCACCAAACTTCTGCCCACATTCGAGCTTCTGCAAACCAACAATAACTATGAATGGAGGCTTATATTACACACTTTTACCCACAACGGAGCTCCTTCAAATCACCAAACTTCTGCTCACATTCGAGCTTTTGCAAACCAACAATAACTATGAATGGAGGCTCAAGATATAAGGTAGAAATTAAATCTCTTCATCCACATCAAAGCCTCATGAGTCTCATAGGAAATTTATTCTTATGCAGAAAGCTTGACAAGATGGGTGTGTGTAAGTTTGTCTACAATATTAACCATGCATTTTCCTAGAATAGACTATCATTACAACTATTTGGGAACATTCAAAATGAAATTAGATTGTGGAGGATAGGGAAAAAGTTTAAAGGGTTTTTGAATTCAAATGTCCATCGTTGGATGCAAAGGAATGATTGTTATTGGGTCTCTTGAATCGATGCCAAATAATTATATAACCATTGTATTATTTAGTTGATCACCCTATTTATCAATTTTTAAGTTATATTATTAGGTGCAGATTTTATGTATAATTCAAAACAAGGGAGATGTGTGTAATGTAAGTAATTGTGCAATAAAAATATATATAAGAAGAAGGAAAATAAAAATATTGAATCTTTTATATTCAAATTAAAATATATTAAATGTAAAATAAAATTAAAACATATTAAATGTAAAATGTATGTTGTAAATTATAATGTAAAATGTGATATAGAATATAAAAATAAAAATAAAAATAAATTAAAATAATTATTTCTTAATTATATTTAAATTTAATTAATAACCATTTAAAAAATTAAATTTTTATTTTTTCATATTCATCCTAATTTTATCATAGATATTATTAACTTGCAAATATGTTTTTTTACAATAATATGAGCTAATACCATTCACCATAGATTTTTTTATTGTAAATAAGTTTTGTTACAATAACATGGCTCAATACCATGGCTTAACTAAAAAATGTATTTAAATTTAATTAATAAGAACATAAGACTTAATACTTAGAACCACATTTACTAATGTGATTAATATAAATTGATAGTGGTTGATATAAGTTGATAGGCTTATAAGATACATATACACATCTCCCTATATCGAACACATCTACAATCACATTTACCAATGTGCTTGATATAAGCTCATAGTCATTTACCTACAACCCACCACATTAATAACATTTATCATTAAAAGCTAACTATTTATCATTATTAATAACTATATAAATAATAGTACCCATATTATTTTTTGTATTAATACTATTTTATATATTAATATAATATTATTATAATAATATATATTCAAAATAAATTAATATAATAATATATAATAAAAAATTTAAACCTAAATATTAATATTAAATATTCTAGGGGTTTAAACTTTCATATAATAAATTCTATAGTTTATTGATTCTTGAGTTTATTAATTCTTTATTCTTAATTAAATTTTATATTATTATTAATTAATAAATGATAAATGATAATAATAATTAATTAATAATAATTAATTACTTACAATACTTACATAATTATTATAAATTTATATTTATAAGAAATATGTAATTTTTTAAAATGATTTATGTTATTTGTGATTAATAATAATAATAATAATAATAATAATAATAATATGGTTAATTTAATAATAATTAGTTATTTAATTATTATTCAATAAGAATAAAAATTAATTAAATAATAGTAATTAATTAATTAATTAACCATAATTGACTTATTATTATTATTATTATTATTATTATTATTTATTATATATATATATATATATATATATATATATATATATATATATATATAATCGTTAATTAAATAAATCTAAGGGATTTGTATTAAATATAGAGATCAATATTATAAAACCTAAAAGTAATATTACACCATAGGAATATGAACTCTTAGATTAATAAACTAAAGAGATTGGTATTATAAATCTAGGGGAATAATAAACCCAAGGGATTATAAACCCAAGGGAATACTATTAGACCTAACGATTAATATTATAAACCTTATTAATAATATTAAACTCTAGGAATATGAACACTTGGATTAATAACCCCGGGGAATTAATATTATAAACCCAAGAGAATAATAAACAAAAGCAATCAATACTAAAAACTAAAGGGATAATAAACTATAAGGGACTAATAAACCAAAAGGATTAATACTAAAAGCCGAAGGGATTACAAACCAAAGAGAATAATATTAAACTTGAGGGATAAATATTATAAACTGTAAGAAAAATACTATAAACCCTAAAATAAACATGGTTGACCATGGTTTACCCTGGATGACTTTCATGTTAAGACAATCCTTGTCATAATGCGACATAGGATGATGGGCGACAATGTTTGACCATTATTGATTTCCATATCGATACAATATTCATCACAATCTCACATTAGATCATGGAAACCCTATGAATAATATTATACCCTAGGAATAATAGCCCTTAGATTAATAATCCAAAGGGATTGAGATTATAAACGCAAGGGACTAATAAACCAAAACGATTAATACTAGAAACCCGAGGGATTATAAAACTAAGGGAATAATATTAAACCCAACTGATAAATATTATAAACTGAGGGTATATATCTCCCAAGATAAATATTATAAGCCCTAAAATAAACATGGTTGAGCATGGTTGATTTTCATATTGAGACAATCATTGTCACAATGCGATGTTGGACTATGGAAACCCTATTAATAATAATAAACCCTACGAATAAGAGAAATTATATTAATAAACCCAAGGGATTGACATTATAGACCCTAGGGAATAATATTAAACCAAAGGGATAAATATTATAAACCCAAGGTATATAATGGGTCAATACCACGGCTTACCCACAAGCCATATTTAAATTTAACTAATAATCACATAAATTCTTAATAATTACAATAATATTACAATATATTCATATTACAAGATTTTTAACCACGCATATTCACCCCCACTTTACCATGGATAATATTAAGTTGTAATAAGATTTGTTACAATAACATGAGCTAATACAATGGCTTATCAATACCAAATTCCCAAAAGCCATTACTCATTTCAAAATCAAAATAATTTACTTTTATAACATTATTGGGGAAATTACTAAGGGAAGGGGGTGAATCATTATTTAAAAACTCTCAGAAATGATTAATTTACCTTTTTTTGAATTTTTTACGTGACTTTACTCAAGACAACTAGCATATGTACATGAATTCCATTAAGGAAAGTAGCGTATGCCCACTAAACTTATAATTTCGATAAATTTCGAGTAACTTGACTTAGACTAGAGCATGATTGGTTCATAACACATTTAGTAAGTACTGAACATGTGAAGTAAGAACATATTAAACCAGCACACATAAGAAACACATATTAACACTAGGATTTAAGGTGGAATCCCAATGTGGGAGAAAACCACCAATGATGTCATCTTTGTCTTTAATATTTATTATATAGAAAACTTCTTATAATATTGTATTGGTGCGGACTCATACGAGCACGCAAGTACCCACTTGTAGAAGGGTGCAACCTTCACTTATTCTCCAACACCCACTAGAAGGAAGCTCCAACCCCCTCATATTTTTTACATGCACCGAGTGGAAGGGAGCTATGACACCCTCATCTCATTTGTCGGCACCCACTCGAAGGGATCTACAAACCCCGCACTGAAGGAACCAACCCTTAGCACCAACATGGACCACGTTTCACAGATTTTCACACTAGATCCACCTCCTTCAATACATCACAAAATGTAGGCCTCCTTTCATCAAATATTCCGACTCGACCCACTACACTAATTTAAGCCCAATACCATACATCGAAACTGAAACATATAGTTGTACCAAATCAATTACTGAATCAAAAATCAACAAACCAATAATTGATCTTTAATCGCAACCAATTAACAACATTATCAATATTCAAACAACTAATATCTATATGAAGACATCCTTGAAATATAACAAAATCACAACAAAAATCATGAGACATATTCGTGAGCAAAACCCTATCTTGCATATGCGCATTCCATAAGGCTTTTCCGCATATATACATGCTTATCCAGAACCAAACTTGCATACAAATTTCAACGTACATCAAGATATATACGCTAATTTAGAGAGCTGAACCTGCATGTGTACGTGCTTTGCCTTTGTCGAACTCACGTACAGATCTGCAACTGATTCATGATTGCACAATAGTTCAGAACTTCAAACATACTGAGATCATAACCGTCATTGCATCAATCATGCGCCATACGACACATCTAAATAAATCATAAACATATCATGCAATACATAGTCATTTCATGTTTAATTACCCTCATCCATTATTGTATTCATGGGTACATAATTATTTGAGATTAGCCAATCAACTATAGCCCATACCATGAAAATATATTGTAGATTTAATTATTCATTTGTTACCCTCACTTATGCACACACTTTGACACTTTGATATTCACCTCCCAATTGAGCTTAAGCCTTAGCCAATACCATGAACCAAAACAACACTATTCCCAGTGGTAATCTTTGACGGGATCAAATATTCATTACTCTGCTCAATATTGTGGGAAAATACCATGGTAAACACCCTTGGTATTTAATAATCATAATGCGCCAAATGTAGGCACCTTTTATTCTTCATACTCGCATGTTTATGTGATTTTTATTCACCAAACCTGCATATACACTAATTTGCTTCATCAAACCTACATAAGTACATGACTTGGCTTCATTCAATCTATGTATGCATGACTTCCCTTCATCAAACCTGCATATGTAAACGAATTTTCTTCACAGAACCTACATATATTTCTCAAACTTTACCTTGACCATTCCTCTATCACATACTGGTATTTCTTTCTTTGTCACAACTGAACTAGCATGTGTACTCATCCTGTTACCATCATTTCAACACATATTTATCTTGCTACTAGTGTGTTTTCATCAGGGATAACACGTACATCATAATTCCAACAATATCACCTTTGGACTTGATGGAAACCATGTCGGTGTTTGATCAACACAACCTGTATATTCATTTTAGACACATTAATATAAGCATTATTCAAACGCCAAGATACTCTCCCCCTTTTACATGAAGGGGAAAGGGCGGAAAAATGTTGAAACAAGGATTCTCTTTCCTTGTAGATACTATAGAACTGTTATGCACTATACTAACCATGCTCCCCTTCAACACATGTTGAATATTTAGAAATATTTTTACTGAGGTACATGACTCTATAACTCGATTGAGTATGACCTTTCCTATCACAAAGGACTCATACTTACTTCAATCACCCATCCGAGTGTCGTTACATATTTTACACAACCACCCAACCAAGTGGGGTTACATATTTGACATGACCTAAAAATTCCATACATGACTAAATATGAAAATTATTACATCATGGGTCTCTACATGACCTTTCTATCAAAATACTTATATGACATTCATAATCAAGATCTTAATAGTGATATATCATTGAAAATAATTCAACAATCATTACAAATATAATGGAAACAATGCATTATGAACACCAAGGCTAATGCTCCCCTTGAACATGTTCTACGTGTTCACTATCAAGTGTGACCACATAAACTCATTCATCGAATCATATTTATAAATCAGAAAATCCTCATTGTCAAAATCATAACTAAATACCACATCAACACATTGTAACCGTCAATATCATATCAAATCATAAGAGTCAGTAGCATGTTAGAGTTTTTTATTGAGTTTGTCCCATTGTTTTTCTATCAAAGATGAACCATACACGACTGTATGTAAAGGAACTCATGTATATTAGTGACTATAGTTCATGAAACCCATGTAAAGAAAGTGAAATATTGATTATTTCATAGCTTCATCTCCGTTGACCTTGTAGAGTCTGTATCTGTCTTCTTGTCACATTAGATGCATTCTTAGAAATATAAACATACATAATTACCAAAACAACCATGGGAATGATCATATATTTCCGCTCCTGTGATGATACATTACTGACCGCGATAATATATCTCACATGACTCCTACAGTCACTAAGAGAAATAGTCTTTAGAAATAGATGATTGTAGTAGGGTCAACATTCCCTACATTTCTAACCAATGTTCTCTTTCTCTAGCTTTTTTTGAAATTTATTATTATGTTTTGGAGCTTATCTAGTCTCCTGGTTCTATTCCACCTACTTAACCTGCAACGATTGGCCTTGTGCCGAAAAGAGTTACAATATAAACAACATCCATGAAACCATCCTTTCTGCCTTAATCTAGGATATTCTTCAAAAAAATGATTCTTCTCTTCTATTGCATATATGAAATTGTCATGAGTTTTATTAATACAAAATTCCTTAAGTACTTGAAGATATTGATTGAACTCTCTCTCTTCTCCAATTGATAAACCATCACTACCTTCATTTGTATAAAATCTTCTCCTATTTTAAAATTGTTTCCCTTTTTCAAGATTTTCTTTATAAGGATGCTTAGTAGCATAATGGCGAACTCTACCACAAGAAAAACACTTGAATGGAAGCTTACCTCTGAACCTTCAGGTACCTCGTTGGAGCTTTCTCACTAAATTTTCCCTCATCTTCTTATGACATATAACTTGATCCCTTGAGAACTTCCTTTTATTTTTCTTTTGAAAATGATTTAAATGAAGCTTCTCTCATATCTGAAGGACCTCATTTTATCATTTCAAATGTCGTTAGAATCCTGTGGATTTTTAAGATAGTAAGGTTCTGCAGATCCTTTTCCTCAATGGCAGACACTTTTGAATCAAATTTTGGAGTTAAACATCTCAATATTTCTCTACTAAGGTTGAGCATTTTATTCGTTCACCCATATTTCTCATAGAATTCACAATATCATCTACTCTTAGAAATAAAATTTCAATAATTTCATCATCATGCATTCTAAAAATTTTATATTTAATTATAATAGTTTTAATTTTATCACTTTTCACCTTTTTATCACCTTCATTTCTTTCGATGATCTTGTCCCATATTTAATTTGTTGAATTTAGCTGCATAACTTTGAAAAATTGTCATTCTATCAAGCTTTCCAATAAGGCATTGACTTCTTTGCATTGATCTCATATATATTATTTTCTGTTGTATCTATATGAATGGTTGTCGGATATTGATAATATCCTCCCGTGATTCCCCATACATCTGTTCCAAGACTTTGTAGATAATCTTTTGTTTGTATATTCTAGAAGATTATATTACTTCCATTGAAAAGTGGAGGCGTGATAAAAAATACTCATTCGTGATATCCCATTCTGACGAATCTCCTTCAAGCGATCAATCTTCTTCATAAGGATTTTCTCTGAAACCAATTATTGGGAAAAATACTAAGTGGGGTTGGGCAATGGATCAATATTTAAAAACTCACACAAATCATTAATTTTTCTTTTTTTAATTTTGTACACAAATTTACTTAGGCCAACTAGTGTATGTATGCAACTGTCATTAAGGAATCTTGCATATGCCCAGTAAAACTATATTTAGATAAAACTTAAGCAACTTGACTTAGATCAGAGCATCATTGATTCATCAAACATTTAGTATGTAGTAAACATGTGTAGTAAGAATATATTAGACCATAACATATAAGAAACACATATGAACACCAGGATTTAAGGTGGAAACCCAATGTTGGAGAAAACCACTGTTTTTGTCATCTTTTTCTTCAATTTTTATTATATAGAAAACTACTTACAATATTATACGTGCACAGACTCACGCCAACATGCTGATAGCCACCTGTAAAAGGCTGAAACCTTCACTCGTTCTCCAGCACCCACTAGAAGGGAGCCCCAACCGCTTATCTCATTTACAAGCACCCATTGGAAGGGAGCTATGACCTCTTGATCTCGTTTACTAGCACCCAGTCAAAATGAGCTATGACCCCCTCAGTGAAGGATCCAACCGTTAGCACCATCGTGGACCACATTTTATAAATTTTCACACTTGATCTGCCTGCTTCAATACATCACAACTTGTAGGCCTCTTTTCATCATATTTTCATAATGGACCCACTGCACTCATTTAAGCCCAATACCATACATAAAATTGGAAACATATAATTATACCAAATCAATCACTAAATTATCAATCAACCAACCAATCATTAATATTTAATCACAACCTATTAGTATCATTACCAATACTCAAAAAATTGAGATATATAGGAATATTTAATTGAAATAAAACAAAAACACACCAAAACTGATGATACATATTCTTAAGAAAAACCCTAGCTTGCATATGTGCCATCCATAACGATTTTCCATGCATATACGCGCTTATCGACAACCCAAATCACTTATAGATCTCAACATACTTCAAAATACATACACTACTTAGGAGAGTCGAACCTGCATGTGTATGCACTTTTCCTATGACGAACTCACTTACATATCTGCAACTAATTCATGATCGCGCAATAATTCAGAACTTCAAACATACTCAGATCATAACCTTCACTCAAACAAACATGCACCATACCACAGATATAAAAAACTCATAAATAGATCATGCAATACATTTTCATTTCAGGTCTAATGATCCTGATCCATTATTGTATTCACGAGTGCATCATTATTTAAGATCAATCAATCAACTATATTCCATACCATGAAAATATACATCGGATTGAAGTATTCATTCGCTATCGTCACTTATGCACACACTTTTACACTTTGATCTTCACATCCTTATATATTTTGAGCCTTAGCCAATAGCATGATCTCAAACCACGCTAGTGTCAGTCACTAGTACAAAATGGGAAATTAGTTACTAAGAAAAGGACTAAAATTCGCATATAAATGACTATTTTCAGTCGGTGACCAATAGCAGCTAATTTACAGTATCTTATAACACGACCAACTTTTAGTCATTTTTAGCTTAGTCATTAATTGGTTGTATCAACTTTATTGTATAGTAGTATACTTAGTCATAAATTTGGTCATTAATTTATTCATTGATTTAGTCATTAATTTCCACGATTAATGACCAAAAATACAACACAATATATTACTAACTGATCACCCGAGAAAACCAATTAATGGCCAGAGAAATATGACCAAAACGTTGATCGTGTTATAAGATACTTTTAATTAGCTACTAATAATGATATATCTACAAATTTTAGTCATCGTTTGAAGTGAATTAATGATGAAATAAATATGACTAAATTTCGATTGTGTTATAAGATACTATAAATTAGCTACTAATAGTCATATATATGCAAACTTTAGTCATCATTTGAAACCAGTTAATGACTAGATAAATATGACTAAATTATGGGCATGTTATAAGATATTGTAAATTAGCTACTAATAGTCATATATACGCAAAATTTAGTATTCATGTATAATCACAAATTTATCATTTGTAGCAGCCATTTATCTTTTTTTGGTAGTTTCATATTCACTCTATAAATTATTACCTTAGTATTTTATATTCATTTCATTTACATTCATTAACAATCATTATAAGCAACTAATTTAGTCATATATTCATTTTATTTTTGTTCCTCATTAATAAACATAAACTACTAATTTATTAGTCTTATATTGATTTTATTTGTTCGTTATTAATCAACATAAATTAATTAGTAGGATTTTACAACTAAATAAAAAAAATTCCGTACGATGTACATGTTCATCTAATATGAAAACAGAAATTTACATATGTGGATTACAATAGTAAATCATATCAAGTGCAACTTTAAATAATTTCAACCACATAAATTATATTATATAAAATATCAAGTATTACAATATGAGTTCCCAACTTAATATTGGTTGGAGTACAATTTACACATGAAATATTGTTTCATCACGTCAAAACATTATCATTGTGTTGCAAAGGCATTGTAGGTGAATTCACGAACTCTAAATATTTGAACATCAATCTCTATGTGTGTGTCTTATGTGGGATATTGGCTTTATAGGTACAACTAGACCAATTCTCCTCTCTCTCTCTCTCTCTCTCGTTTGAATTGTTTCACTCCAGTGTTATTGTCTCCTCCTTCAATTCCTACTTCTTACCATAAATACTGAATTCATTCTCTGAAAAAGAAATAATATACAATGTATATTATGAGAAATTAAAGAAGATGAACACTGGAATATACACTAAATTAGACTCTAAAGGATTTATACAATATATACCTCAACATAAGAAATATTCCCAATGCCATTTTTCCCTCTAAAAGAGAGAAACTTGAACAAGTTTTATTCAGTTGGGAAATATTGGCTTCATTGTGGCTAAATGACCTATCAAAATAAAGAAAATAAAATGTCGCCATGGAAAATAACACCTTAGTAAAATTATTATTCAACATTCAAGGAAATATTAGGGAAAATCATGCCAGCTAAGTTACATGCTAAATATATCAAATTGTAGATTACTTATACAATGTGGGAGTGCAAACAAAAATCCTAGAAAAAAGCAAAGCTAAGTCTAGAATAAAATGAAATGAATTAAAACATATAAAATAATAGGATAGACTCGTATACATGTATATAACTGGATAATATAGAAGCCTAATTGAATAAGTATTGGGCTAGAGGTCGATTATGTCAAGAATTTCCAAGTATGATGAGAATTTCTTCATATAAGAACTACTATTTGGGTCCATTATCACATATGCATAAGCCAACTAGTCTATATCAAATTATTAAAGTTTTTCCTATATTTATCGATCACTACAATATAAGTGGATAAATTAAAAAGGCAATTCCATTCCCATTGTGTTCCTCACCTGTTGTACAATGTATTAGCTGTGATTTGGAGCAAATTTACAACATCGATAATCTGTAGCAATCACCACTAGTAATCCCCTAAAAAAGATTATTTTAGAATGTAACTTTTAGATTCCAATTTCTATATGATTCTTGAATGGAAAATCCACATTGAATTCCAACATCAAACTTACAATTTGAGGCAACACTTGTGGCCATCTTCAATCACTGAAACTCAAAACATAAGTGATCATTATAATGAAAATATAAAATTAGAGTAGTTTTGATATGTTTTACATATTTACATGCAAAGAACCAATAGTTTTCCAATATTTACCATACTTGTAATTTCCAAGATATAACACATTGGTTTATCTTTTATAGAAAATAATTGATTCAATACAAACAATAATTTAACATATTACAACAATACCATCAATTTTTTATCCTCAATTAGTTCAAAATAGTTAGCACAAAAACTGCAAGAAAGAGAAACAATTATAAATAAAAAATCCATTAATTAATAATCAATAAAAAAATGAAAAGTTTTTTTACTAAAGCTTGATAAATAACTATAGATATTGACAATCCATTACAACTAGTGGTGATGTTCAAAGAGAAATACTACTTGGAGAACTTATCTTCCAAATTCTTTGCTCTCTCCATGAATCCTTTTTCTATCCTCAAAACAGAATTCACATTCAATATTTTAGGTTTTTGAAGCTCCCAAAGGCCGAATGAAGCAGTGAATTTCATTGATTTTCATAAAATGCTTTTGGTACTGAAAACATATATTTTGACCATGTGATAAACAATTCAAGAAATTAAAAATGTAATATTCCCAATTAGCTTTAATCTAGTTGGAATATTAAATTTTGTTTTCTCTCCTTAGTTAGAAGAATAAGAGGGTAGAGAGAGCCATAAATATCCTTAGTACGAATAAAATCACTCCTAATGTGAATGGGGGGTCATCTTAGTAGCTGGATTAAGCTCCCTTGTGTGTGAATAGGGGATGGAGCATGTGGACTGGGTCAACTTTAACCAAATCAACAGCACTGGTATGGAGGTAGTGGACGTTCATTGAGGGACAATGCAGTTTTGGAGGGAGATTCCATGCATGGAAGTAGTGGATTTAATGAGTGCGGCCCAAGGTGAGAAGGCTCCCAAAGCATATAATGAAGGGGATGGAAGCCATAGAAGTCATGATTGATTATCATTTTGTTTATGGTCTGGATGACTTCTTGCTCAGGAGAGACTGCAGTGTTGTTTAGTACAAGGGTGTTTTTGAGTGGGAATCCCACCTTCATCCTTGGGGGACTTTGAGTGCCGACTCAGGAGAATTATTTGGGCTACATTTCCAAATTCTAACATCATTCCAAGCTACATATTTCTTCTACAACATAGTTTCTGCTGAGGGTTGTGCCAGGTTGCAGGGTGCAGCAGTGGAGGGTCGGATTAGGCTATTTCTGAGCTAGTTCTCAGTGGAGGAAGGTTTCCTTCCATTGGGAGGCCACTAAAAAATTCCCTTGAGAATTATTGTAGCATTTGGCATTAGCCCAAGTTATTATTATCCCCTACAATGCAGTTTCAGCCTTCGACTACATTATTTTAGGGAGGAGTTGCAGGGGTGGTTTCAGTACAACATTTAGGGAGTTATATCTTCAGTGGAGGGGACAACCTTTCACGCAAAGAATCTATTGGAGGAGAGCCACATGATTCTACATCAGTTTTAGCCATATCTTCCCATTTATTTTGTTGTAGTAAACATTCATCCCTGGGGCTACATCTCACATTTGTATCTTTTGTGTATTTTTTGGAAACCCTCTTGGGTTGTCTTGGAAATTTGATATAGAGCCTTAATCTTCATGTATAGTATATTTTTAGGCATATATTGGTATTTTTATATCATTTTATGATCTCTTGTTGTAGTTATGTTCATTATGACTGCGTTGTAGCAACTCTCCGGCATTCTTTATATTAATAGCATCTCACATTTTATAGGAGTTGATCATGGGAGGCTTGTTTGTTTATGTTGTATGATTTGTGCCTCAATATATTGCACATTTTTTCTGCCAATATGAGGAACAAAATGGCTTCATATTGGCCTCCTATGTTTATGCATTGATCTTCACTGCTATTTCCACTTTTATGTCCTATATTACTTCTTTTCCTATTTTGGAATATTACAGTGGTATCAGAGCATAATCTTGGCTCAGCCTATGCATTTAAGAAAATATGTCATCATAATAACGAGATCCTCTCACAGATAGAGAGAAGAGGTATCTCAGAAGAAACTGGAGATATGATTATATATATGATATAGAAGATAAGGGTAAAACTCCCTTATTAGGAGGAGATGAGGAGAAGGAGTATCCCAAGCTTATTCTTCAAACCATGCAAGATATTGCAAGAGAAATAAAGGAGATGGGGGTGGATATACACAAACAATACCCTAAAGTATTTCTACATGGAGAAGGCTCCAACATTTCACATCACTAGAATGATCGACCATTGAAGTAGTAGGTTTCCCAACCCTCTACAATGCCTACATTTTTAGTAGTGGGAAATGGAGGGTTTCAAGAACAAGAAACTCTTGAAGACTGATTTCTTGAGAATGGGTCTCAATCTCAAAGATTCAAATATCATTTTAGCTTCCAAGAGTTCTATTAAATCAAGGACAATAGGAGACCCCGACATCACAATAGAGGTGGAGGATTCATACAGAACCATGATCTTCATTGGACTATGGGCATATTTTTCTTACCCACTTTATATGGGTCATCCAAATGCACTGCAAAATATTGGGTAGAGAAGTTATACATCTACTTCTAGTTGAACCAAGTACCAGAGTTGGAAGCCATCAAAATAGGAGTGTTGCACCTTGAGGGTGAAGCACATGATTGGTGGTTTCATAGTTTTTCTACATTGGGTCATGCCAATGTGACTGTATATTCAGAGTTCACAAGGAGGTTGGTGGAGAGTTTTGACCGAAGAGAATCGAAGGCACCTTTCATTGGGCTAGCTAAGCTCAAACAATCAGGTAATCCAAAAACTTACCTTTCTGAATTTCTAAAACTTTCTGTTATGGTTCATGTTTTATCTGCAGCTAGGAGGGTCTATATGTTTATTTATGGGCTATCAGAACCTCTACATAGGTTGGTTAAATCAACCAAACCCACTACCATTCAAGATGTCATTGAAAGGGCTAGATATCTACAATATGCCTTGCCAAGAGCAAAGGCAACATTTCAGCAAAAGCCTACTTTCCCATCAAAGGGAAAAGATGAGAAGGCTCATCCTTCAAAGGAGATCCAAAACAAAGTACCTCTTAGTGATGATGCCCGAAGAGACTCGAGGAGAAGGAAGTGTTGCTTCAAATGCCAAGAATCATGGGCACCTGGACACAGATTTGCAGTAGGGAAGGCGCACTATATAGAAGCATTTTATGATGAGGAGGAGGAAGAGAAAGAGGAGCCAAAATGAGGTCACAGTGTTGGAGAGGATCCACCACCACTAGGAGGTGGTAATGGATCACTTGCTTCAAATGGAGGGCCCCTTGCATCATTGAGAGGAGTACCCAAGTACTTGACCTTGAGAGTTCGAGGTTCCATTCAGGATCAAAGGGTTTCAGTATTGATTTATAGTGGGGCTACCCACAACTTTATTGGTGCCCAGTTAGTGCAGAGGAGGACAATGCCCACTGATGATTTTGAGGTATTTTCAGTTTTGGTCCCAGGAGCTAGAACTATGCAGTGCATGTATTATGTTCCATCTTTATCTGTCACCATGGGGACATATACCTTGATTTATCACTTCTTTGTGGTTGGCATACCTGACACCAAGTTGATCATGGGTGTGCAGTGGTGGATTACTTCGGGGAAGGTCACCATAGATTAGGAGACTTTGCAGATGGAATGGATGGATAGAAACAGTGGTAAACATTAGATTATTAGGGGCATGCACACTTATCCCTCTTAGATAGCTTCTGCGCAAAAGAACAGAGCTATATTTGCGCAGTGGAAGTAAGGAACTAACAATCCCATCAATTATGCAGATAACTTTGGCCCATGACAGATTACTATGTAGAGGCATTCCACCTGGAAGGCCACCTAATCAGGAGTTGGTTAGAAGTGTCTCATAATAGGTTGCACCACTCATAGATCCAGGAGGAGTGGGAACCTTAGGAGGAATGGACACAGTGCAGAGAGTCTTGGGTAGGCTCAAGGAGGAGGGAGGCATTCTCCCAATATCAGTATTACCCACTCTCACCCCAGATCTTACGCTGAGAGAGGGTGTTTTAGGGATGGAGGATGGCACCATCATGGTGCAAGGAGACCACTCCTTGGCTTTGGAGGCTCAGAAGATTCTCCCACTTGGGGAGAAATATTCCACAAATGGTAGAGGTTGGTGGCCACTCATACATACATTGGCCAAACTCAGGAAGTTTTGGATGGGAGATAACTTCCCATGGAAGCTATTTTACCTTAATATACAATCCCTTAATTGTGATCAGAAATCAATTCTTAAGACATTTATATGATTATGTCAGAGAAATATTTTTCCTTGTTTAATCACCCTCAAGTATTTATCATTAAACCCTAAAATGTCAAATATAATGAATGTATCACAATGCTATTATTTGTTGATGTTGAATGAAATGACCAGAAGAAAAGGAAAGAAATAAGCCCAAAATAATATGATGTTACACAAAATATATCACCTCAAACTCCAGAAGAATTATATGAAGGAAATAGTTAAAATGAAGGAGCGCCAATTATTGATTTTAACTATTTCTTACATAACTAAAAAGAGATAGAAAACACATAATGTAAACTTGAATACATATCAACATAAACAGATGCCAAAAACTTGATTTTCATTCATTAATCATTTGAAATCTCCGAGTACAAAAATTCTAGTCTGAAGGTCGAAAAACTCGAAACCTTTCTCTCCCTTAACTATCACATTGAATACAATAAAAAGAAGTTTGGAACTTCTATAACTGATCCTAACTACCTCAACTTCTTAGGACTTCGTAGGCTCTCTCCTACATACCATAAAAACATCTTATTACAATTACATCATCTTGGATAGAGTAGAATTACATAAAAATTAACACCCTAATCTATATGCTAAATGTGAATTGATGACGATAATGCTACATTTCCTGGATTAGCTGATTTGTATTTCTTTGAATTCAAAGGGTCCTTTGGAAAATATATCATCCAAGCTCTACATTTCTTCCATATCTTGACTTTTTTTCTAGGTGAATGTACTAGGTTGTGATACTCCAATCTGAAAGAAGTAATTCATTTGAAATATGGCCTTTCTGCAAATAGAGTTTTTACAAACCACAGTAGCTGAAAATGTCTCTGAAGAAAGTTGATTCTTGTTGCTCCCTTAAGCACTTGGGTCTTTTCATGTGTATTTTCAACTTTAACTTTTGTCAATACTAGTAAGTTTTCATAAGAATCCCATGACAACAGACTTCCTCCAAGTCCCCAACATGAGGGCAGACTTGCTCTTGTTATTTTTTCAAATAACTTGTCAAACCGACTTACTGCTTCTTTAATTTCCATCAAATTCTTTTCTGTAGCCTTTCTGTAATCATTCCTAACAATCATCTTATTGATCTCCACTGCATATAGGATTTTATCTTTAATTTCATTTTCTTCTAACTCTTGATATGTTTCAGAATTGATAAAATCAATGAATCTTCTAGCCCAAATAGCCCTATTGATTGTCTTTTGTTTCTCGGTCATGACTTGTTGTTCAAAATTCTCGATAAGACTTTTCTCTTCTACGACCATCATCAATAAGATCCAAATTGATTTCATTTCTGAAATGATATCATTCCAAATGATATCTTTTTCTTGTACTAAAGATATGTTCCCTTTCAGTTTTTCTTTGAGACTTTTAATCTCAGCATTAGCATTCTGACTGTCCATTTTGTATTTACTGGCTTCATTTTCTACAGCTTGAATAATAGTTGATGTAGTCTCTAAATTTGCTTGAGCCTTTTTTCGATCTCTTTCTGCCATCTGCAATTCAGTAATCAATTGAGAAATCTGTGCTAGTGGGTCTTCATTACCTGTTGGAAAAACAAAAGTACAAGAACAATTTTCAATATGATTTTATAGTGACAGTGCAGTTTTCTTTAACTTAGAGACTTCTTCCTCCTTTTGAATGAGTTTTTGTAGAACATTTTCTTTCTTGTTCTCTACCTCTGCAACTTCTGCTGCCAGGGAATGCTCTCCTGTAGGAAATTTTAACTTTTTATTCAATACAAATATCTCTGCTTCAGCGCTTTGTAGAAGTTTCTGCACAAGAGTCCTATCATTAGGATCTACTCCAATCTTTACTATGATTTTCTTCAGCTCCTCATTCTGGATTGTTAAAGCTGTAGAGTTGGCTTTCTCTAACTTTAACTGTTTAATCACTTTTCCAAGCACATTCTCTGCCTTCATTTCCATTGCATTAGTCCTTGCTAGGTCATTCACAATTAACTGACTTGTTTGCATATGTAGGTTCACCTTGTCTAGCAATGGGATTTTCTTCACATCCACAGTCAAATTCACAGTATTGAAATTGTTAGAAGAACCAATTGACATATCAGAAGGACAAGAAAGAGCAATTTTGAATTGATCTTTCTCATGATCCATTGCAGTTAAAATTATTGTTTGGTCTGGAGCAATTAGATATTCAGCTTGGGCCTCCATGCTCACCTTCATCTTCTGGTTTCTCTCTGCAATTTGGGAAAAAATTTGTTTGATCAGAGGCACTTGTTCATGGGTGCTCTAATTTCTCCTAGGTGAGGTAGGAACATTTTGTTCCTCTCCCAACTGTAAGGAAAAACTAGGTTGAGTATATGCAGGTTCTTCATTAAATTTTTCTCTCTTCTCAGCTCCCTACTCCTCATCTTCTAAATCAACCACTGTTTCTTTTCATGTTTTACTTGATTTTTCTGATATGACAGGAGTCTGAATATTTGAACCTCTTGAAATCATAACACCTTTACTTTCCATCTTCTCTAGATCTGGCCTGCTTTCATGAATGAAAGCTGAATACCCATTATCAATTCTTCTACTAGAAATAACACTGTGAGGGTCATAAGCCCACTTTTCCCCTAACAGCAAGTGCATCTCATCTAGCATTCTCGTAACTTCTTCAAATGCTTGTCTCATATTAACTATGAAAGGACCTACAGTCATGGGCAGTTTGAACATATGCCTCTTTTTCATGGACACAAAGTGAATTTGATCAACATTTAGACTTTGCCGAATAAACTCCAAAGCAAATAACCTCATAGGTACAAACACTAGAAGCCTATAAGTCTCAACATTATCTCCATATAGTATAATTTCGGAATAATCCTCAAAAACAAACCAATCTTCAAATTTACAGTTTTCCCCTGAGTGCAAGAACTCCTGAGCTTTGGGTAAGAAACAGAAGGGAGGAATTTCATTCAAAACTTTATATGCAATTGACATGAAATAACTGGAAAAATCAAACAGACTAGCTTCATTTTGTTCTCTTCTCACTATATCTGTCTAGAATACTACTGATTGCCTCTTCTTATTCATATCCATAATATTCAAACCGAGACGCATGAATTCCTCTATATTTTGATATAAGAATAAATAAATAATTAATGAAGGAAACCTGAAAGAACATGTTAATGATAAGCTCATGAGTTGTGAATTGACAACTTCTTGCCAATAGGATGGAATATCCAACACCATTCATGGCTTCATCATCATGACAAACATCCCTAAGGTTGATTTATCCACTGTTTTGTCATCATCTTTGCCCAGAATCTTTGCAATGTTGCTCAGCACTGGCTTAAAACATGGTTACCGATGAAATAGGTAACTGAACTGGTACCTACTTTTTTTTGTAGCAAAAAAAGCACCCGATTTTGAAAAGCGGTGATGCAAAATCACTCATTTTTTTTTTGTGCACATTTTCGACACTTTAAAATTTTTATTTATAAAGTATTAATATTTGTTTTAAAATGTTAGTGATTTTCATACTAATTTTTGAAACATATTGATGCAGCATCAACATTTTATTTTAGAGTGGTGATTTTCATGTTGGTAATAAAACATAAAAATAAAATAAGAAAAACATGACAAACAAAACTCACATAAGATATATATATATATATATATATATATATATATATATATATATATATATATATATATATATATATATATATATATATATATAAACAATAAAAAAAAACTAATAAAAATGTAAAAAAAAAAAACAAAATTAACTTGTAAAAATAAAAAAGTTTAAACAAAAATAAATAAATAAAACAAAATAAACATAAATATTCAAAAATTATATTAAAAAAATGAGGAAAAAAAAAACACATAATTTAAAGAAAAAAAGCAAAAGTTGAACCAAAAAATAAATAAATAAAAAACATCAAAAACATTTTTTTTAAGTTATTAAAAAAAACCATATAATTAAAAAAATAAAACATAAAATAGAAAATTTAAAAATAATTAAAATTACAAAATTAAAATTAAAATACAAACATAAAAATAATTTAAATTTAAAAATTTAAACCCAAAAAAATAATAAGAAGAAGAAGAAAAAGAATACAAATTAAAAAAAAAAAAACCAAAAAAAAAAAAATTAAATTGAAAAAGCAAATTAAAATAAAAAATAAAAAATAAAAAACTATCATTAAAAAAAAAATAATGAAAAAAAACATTTGCAAATAATTAAAAAACAAATATATATAATTTTTTTATTTTTTTTAAAATTAAACCATTTTTAAAATTTTAAATGAAAATAAAATAAAATAAAGATTAAAAAAAATATTTTTAAAATTAAAATTTAATGAATTTAATAAATAAATTGAAATTTTAAATTTTAAAAAATAATTTATCTAAAAATATTAAATTTAAAAAAAAAACTAAACAGATTAAAAAATATTGAATTTTTTGATATTAAAAAAAAAATTAAAAATTAAAAAAAAAAAAAAAATATTAAATCTAATAACAAAAATACAAATTTGATCTTTAAAAAATATGTATATGGTACTTGGTCTACCTGTGATATATATCCATCATAACCCATGTGAATGTTGTATCCTTTCCAGACAACAAGGAAACAAGTGACCGAATGCATTTAACTATATATCTTAAAGTTAACTTTAGTGAGTACACATACACCATCTTGGTCCAACCCAAATATAATATTAAATTAAATTAAAAAAAAAAACAAAATAAAAAAAACTAAAAATTAAAAACATTAAAAAAAAATTGTTTTTGCATTGGGTATGGGTGGCGCCACCTAGGTCGCGGCAGAGGCCGGCCGCTGGGCGAGCGGGGAGGCTGCAAGCCCACCCAGCGGTCGGCCTCCGCCGCCACCTAGGCAGAAGGCTGATTCTGGGAATCGACCTCCCGCCCAGGTGGCGACGGAGGCCGACCGCTGGGCCCCGCTCACCCAGCGACCAGCCTCTACCGCCACCTGGGCGGTGCCACCCATACCCAATGAAAAACAATTTTTTTTTTTTTTTTTCTTATTTTTTATTAGATTTTGTATAATTTTTTTAAATTTAATTGATTTTTTTGTTTTTTAATTTTCATATTTTTTCTTTATTATTAAATTTTATATTAAGTTTTTTAATTTAATTTTATAAAATTCAATAATTTTTTTTAAATTTATTTATATTTAGTATTTATTTTTAATTTTTTTTTTGTTTTTTTTAATTACATAAAATTGCATATTTTATAATTGATTTTTAAACTTTTTTAAATTTTCATTGTAACGTTGTTTTTTTATTTTCTTTTATATTTTAATTTTTTTTATTTTATTTCAAAATTATTTGTTTATTCATTTATTTATTAAAATTTAATAATTTTTTTTTAAATTTAATTTGTTATTTTAATATTATTATTATTTTTTTTTAATTTAATAGAATATAATATATATATTTTTAATTTAAGTTCATATATATTTTATTTTTTTATAATTTAAATTTAATTTATTTTTTAAAATTTGTTTGGTTTTTTAATATTTTTTTTTGAAATTGAATATTTTTATCGTATTTTATTTTTCATATTTTATTTTTAATTAATTTTTCATTTTTTAATTTTAATTTAAAAAATGTTTTTTTTTTTTTAATTGTAATTTTTATTATAAAGTTTTAAATTTATTAAAATTTAATATATTTAAAAAAAAAAAAAAATTTAAATCTACATTTTTTTTGTTTTTAATTTAATAAATATTTTGTTTTTATTTTTAAAATTTAATTTGTATATTTTACTTTTTATAATTTCCTTCTTTGTTAAATTTGTTTTTTTTTTTAATTTAATATTTTTATTTTGTTTTTATTTTTATTTTTTTTATTTCTATATATTTTTAAATTTTAATCTTTAAAATGTTTTTTATTTTTTTTATTTTATTTTTACTTCTTAAATTTTAGGTTTTTTTAATGTTTGAATTTTTTTTTTTTAATTTAAAAAAATATAATGAAGTTTGTTCTTTTTGCAATTATTTTAATTGTTTTTTTCAATTTATTTTTTTTTATTTTTAATATAATTTTTTATTATTCTAAAATTTTTATTTAACCACTTTTCATTTTCAGGGTGTTTTTTGCAAAAAAAAAAAATGGCTTTTACTTCTATTTTTCAAAATGTCGAAAATTTACTCCCAAAAAAAAACCAGGTTATTCCACAATACAATGTTTCATTTTGAGAGTGTTTTTTGCACCCAAAAAAATTGGCTTTTACTTGCATTTTTTAAAAATGCTGAAAATTTACCCCGAAAAAAAAAGGTTATTCCAGAATACAAATTTTCATTTTCAAGTTGTTTTTTCATGGTTTTTTAATTTTTTTTTGTTAGAGTTCCCGTTTTGAGGTAATAGTTCCTGTTTCATCGGTAACTATGCTTTAACCTCAATATCAAAAATTTCCATAGGGAAATCTTTACTGTTAGGCTGAAATTGCTGTGTGTTAGGCTTTAGAAAATGAATGAACTAATTAAAATCTTGACCTGCAAGGCTGTCATAATATGCTACCAAAGAATCATCAGAGAATTGGACATATGACTCTGACTCTGGGTAACAAAGGGCTTGGCGAATTAGCTGGGTAGACACTTGCAAAACATTCTCCCCCTAACAATTCATCACAAAACTTTTCCCAGGATACATAACAAATACTAACCAATATATGAATTTAGGAAAAAGATGAGTTTTAGGGATACATGTAGACAACACACCAGTCTTTGCCGTGGCAGTATAAACTGGGGAAACTTTATCATTTAATAGGACTTGCATGTAAAATTGAAGGTGAACCAAGGAACAATTGGTTTCTTGAATATACCTCTCGATATCCATGAGAGGGGTATGACTAGAAGAACCTGACAGGGATGAGCGTTTAGCCATGATTCAGAGTTATGACAATGGGTGACTTACAGGGAAACCAATTCTTGATAGGGTGATAGAAAACTGAACAGGGTGTAGAACAAACAAACTTCAAACATCAACTTAATCGAAAATGATTTCAAAAAGAATGAGAATTGCATTTAAATAGGTGGTACGGCTTCAAACTTAAATGTTGATAAGACGCGCCAATGGACTGTTAAGCACTCCTGATGTGGAAGACAACTGTAACCAACTCAACATCTTACGTCACTGCGAGGGGTCTCGAAGTATGGAGGATTATTTTGGCTTCTACCCCTGCAATCGATCTCCACTGCTCATCTGTGTTACTCCCACAGTGAACATAGTCAACTGCGGAGGCACCCTCCATAGTAATTCGTGCGCTAGTAGTGCTTGCGGGTTGAGCCTTTTTTCAGTGTTCAATAAATCATCGCATCCCACTCGATGAAATAATCGACATTTAAACTTTAAGTCGGGACCCACTTTCATAAAGTCAAAAAGTATTTAAAATTTTAACTCTAATACAATAAGCATAAATATTTTTATGCTAAAGTATAAGAACTTTAATACTTTAACATGTTTTTAACAATTTTCTATTTTTTTTTTTAATTTTCAAAATTGAAAATAAAAGGATATTGCTAATGATCCACAACATCTAGTTTCACCTAGGGATAGTTTTTTTTGCCACGAAACACTAAGAATCTACAGATTAGTGCCTTCACTTCGGTAATGGAGTCAAATAATGTTTGATGAAAAATATACAATGAGGAAAACTGAATATGTACAATAATGAACTAGCTATTTTCAGTACTGAAAATAATGTTTCAGATACTGCCCATTCACAGGCAGTCCTACTGCTTCTCCATCAAGATTTTCTAGCATAAAAGTGTTATTTCATCTAGCTTCAATGATTTTATAAGGGCCATACCACATAGGATCAAACTTACCATGCTTCCCCTTTTCCTCTCTTCTGGTATCCCATCTTAATACCAGATCTCCAGTTTGGAACATAACCTCCTTTGCCTTCCTGTCAAAAATGGACTTCATTTTCTCTTGATATGTGACCAAATTGTCCCTAAATTTATTCATGCTTTCACTCAATTCTATTACCTTATTTATCCTTCTTATCAATGCAGTAGGTTCCTCTTGCACTTCTTGAAGAAAATAAATTACTGGTCTTGCTAACTGAGTGGGAAACAGAGCTTGAGTACCATATACTAACTTACCAGTACATCTTACTAATATATCTTCTAGTAGTCATTCTCACTGCCCAGAGAGCAAATATTAGCTTTGAGTCCCAATTCTTCTAGTTCTCATTGATTGTTTTCTTCAAGATCCTAACCAATGTCTTGTTAGATGATTCTACTAATCCATTCCCTTGAGGATGATATTTTATGGAATGAGACAAGATCACATTATAAGTTTGACAAAAAATTATGAATCTGACAGAGTTGAATACCTGAGCATCGTCTATTACAATTTTCATTTGACATCCAAACCTGCTAAAAATATTCTCTTTCAAAAACTTCATTACTACCAGATCATTTGATTTTCTATTAGGAATTTCCTCCACCCATTTTGTAAAATAATCAGTGGCAGTTAGGATCCACTTAAACTACCCACTTGATGGTGTATTAATTTCTCCAATAAAATCCAATCCCCATTGTCTAAAAGGTTCTTCAATAAAAATAGGGAGAAGAGGTAAAGGAGCTAACCTTTTCTTTTCTGCAAACAATTGACATTTCTGACAGATTCTAACCACTCTGTACACATCAAAAAATAAATAAGGACAGTAAAAACCTGATTTAAGGATCTAATGAGCAGTTACTTTCCAATTGTAATAACCTCCACACAAACATTCATGGTACTCTTTAATAACTTCCATTGATTCTCCTTCTGTCAAACATAGTAACAAGACACCAGCAGGATCTTTCCAATATAATTTAGCATCAATTATAACATAAGGTTGAGCTTTAAGTTTTATAGCTCTATACTTTGCTCTATTGATCCAGGTGGATATTGGTGGCCACCCGCCTATTCCACTTGGGGCCCCACCATTGTCTCTTTTAATGTTTTTTCACAACTTACTATTTTTAATATTTTTTCAGGTCCTGAACTTCCGGAGCTATTTTGAAGCCCCAAATGGAGATAGTATGCCAAATTTACGTCTCTGGGAAGTTGAAACACCAATTTACCCAAACGGGGCCCATAGTTTTGGTGCTTCATCTCCTAGGGTTAGGTTTTTGGAGGTTTAGAATTCTCCATTGTTTCTCCATAATAAATAGGCCCTCGAGCCTCATTGTAATACAGTTCAGAGGTCTGTAGTCGCCACATCTCTTCTCAGAGATTCGCTACCAATAACCTAGCTATTTTATTTCCATCATGTTTGTAAGCATATTTCTGTGATTTGATATTAATGAAATGAAGCCTTATTTCCATTGTATTTCTATGTTTATGGTTATTTCTGTATTCTGTTGCATTCCTTCATAAATCTGGATCAGTGGTATCAGAGCGGTCTTCTTTTTCTCAATCCTTCTTTGCATGTCCCCAACGAGGTCAGGGTATAAGGAGTTAGGGCTCAATCTGGTGGAACTTTTTCAATATCAGCCTCGCAAACCCCGACAGACGCCCATGGGGAACGAAAAGAAAGATGAGGGAGTAGGAGATCCTATCAAAATATTGCTCTAGGAGGCCCTCAAAAAACAAAGAAATGCGATGATGGATAACTTTGCCCAGATCCTTCAATGATTGCCCACAGGTGGCGCATCTACATCCAACAGCCACTCTGGAGGTGCGACTCCCTTTAAGGTACAAGTAAACTTTGACATTCCCATATTTGAGGGTCAAATGATGTAGATGCTGTAGATAGATGGTTGAATCTATTAGAAGGATATTTCTCGGTTCATGATTTTTCTGACCGGGAGAAGATTATTTTTGCACTCCTCAAAGCTACCCCCCATGTTAAGGACTGGTGGGAAACCTACTGTGAGAAAATAGATGAGACAGAACCCTCTCTATTCTCAGTCGTACCCATTTGGAATTCTTTCCGAGATGCCATCAAGGAACAATACTATCCCGTGGGGAGCTATGAGGAAAAGTACATATAATGGACCACGTGGAAACAAAAAAGGGATCAAGATGGGCATGAGCTAACAAATTTGTTCCATACCCTGCGCACAAAGTTGGGTATCAAATATTTAGAGAAACATTTGGTGCTAAAGTATCGTGGTTGTCTACATAGATACATTCAGGAGGAAATGGAGTTCCTCGACATCTCCTCGCTTGGTACAGCATACCAGTATGCTGCCAAGATTGAGTGAAAATTCAAACAGAAGAAGCCAGATTTTGGATCTGCGAATCAAAATCAAGGGAAAGGTGCCCCTAAACCGTAGAGCAATGGACAAAGCCATGGCATGGCAGCCCAATACAACCTGCCAAAGACACAAGCAAAGAACAACACCGCAAAGCCAAATAAGGACACGGGAAAGTGGTGTGAGTTCCATAAGAGCTCCACTCACAACACAAGTGAGTGTCGCGCCAAGCAGTCGTTGGTGGCCGAGATGAGGGCTTCTGAATCAGATGCATTCTTCGAATCTGAATCATAACCTGACAAGGTGAATGACAAAGGGAAGAAGATTATTGATGCAGAGCCCAACGCCACTATTGCCACTACGAAGATCCAGAAGGAGGAACCAGAAGATCCAGAGGAGGCAGAGCATCTCTTCCACTCCCAGATGTGGGTAAAGGGCTCCCAACTACGATTCATTATTGACAATGGGAGCCAAAAGAACCTCATTTTAGCAAATGTCGTGAAGTGGTTGGGCTTGCCGACTACAGTGCACCCACAACCATACACCATCGAGTGGCTTCACCAAGGACGGGATCTCCGTGTCAGCCAGTAGTGTCGCCTTCCCTATAGCATCAAGCCCTTCACGGATGAGGTATTGTGTAACATTTCTCCTATTGATGTTTCTGATGTATTATTAGGCCAACCATACTTGTGGAAGCAACATTCTGTGTATAAGTCCTAGCCTCATGTTGTTATTGTTACTTTGGGAAATAAATTATACAGGATACCAGAGGTACCACCACCTCCTAGTATCTCTTTGGTTACTACAAAACAATGTAGTAAGCTCATTTCCCAAACCAGGAAATTTGTTTTCTTGATGATCTGCCCCCAAGAAAGAATAATACTGTGGCCAAGACCTCCATACATGGCTCCTCTGCACGAAAACAACAAATGGACAACGTTGTGGAGGAGTAAGGGAACATCTTCACCTCACCCATAGGGGTGCCTCTACACTGTCAGGTCAAGCACCCCATTGACCTGACCCCAGGTGCACCGCTACCCAATGGACCGAACTATAGGCACTTTGTTATGGAGAATGATGAAATCAAGAGGCAGATTCAAGAGCTACTGCAAAAATTTCACATCCGGCCAAGTTTATCACCCTGTGGGAGCCCAATCGTGTTGGTACAGAAGAAGGATGGGACTTGGAGACTCTGTATTGATTATTGGACGCTAAACAAGATCACTGTCTGGAATAGGTACCCAATCCCACGGATTGATTACCTTCTGGACCAACTCAAAGGGGAAAAATATTTCAGCAAGATCGACTTGAATTCTGGGTATCACCAGGTACCAGTCGAACCCTCTGATGTGTGGAATACTGCCTTCAAATCCAAGGAGGGCCCTTTCGAATGGCTCGTCATGCCTTTCGGATTGACAAACGCTCCTGCAACCTTCATGAGGTTGATGGATGACATCTTGCATCCATTCACCAACTCATTTGTAGTGGTATACTTCGATGAAATTCTTATCTTCAGCCAGACTTGGGAAGAGCACCTCCACCACATCCGAGAAGTCCTCCAAACACTGCGACAACACAAGTTGTGTGCCAATTTGGAGAAGTGCACTTTCGGCATGACCCAGGTTCAATATCTGGGATACATTATTGATGAAAGGGGGGTGCATGTGGATCTAGCCAAGATCCTAGTCATTCGGGATTGGCGAGCCACAACCACCCTAACAGAGCTTCGCAGCTTTCTAGGTCTTGCTAATTTCTACCACAGGTTTTTGTTGGGATTCTCTCATATCACTTGGCCCTTGAGTCAAGTCACCAAGGGAGGAGCGAAAGAAAATTTCTGTTGGTCAGAATCTCAACAGAAGGCATTCATAGAATTGAAACATCGCCTCAGTTCTACCCCAGTGCTCACATTACCAGACTTGCAACAACCATTTGATATCAAGACAAATGCCTCTGACTATGCTATTGGGGTAGTTCTTACTCAACAGGGGCATCCAGTGGCATATCACAGTGAGAAATTTTCTGACACAGTTCAAAAGTATTCCACTTATGACAAAGAAATTGATTCCATTGTGCAGGCTTTTTGACAATGGAAGCATTACATTTTGGGGAAGGAGACAATCATCCACACAGACCACCGACCCCTACAGTTCATACAGACACAAGGGAAGTTGCAAAATGATCACCATCAGAAGTGGTCCACATATCTGCAACAATTTCAGTTGAACATCAAGTACAAAAAGGGTAGCACCAATAATGTTATAGATTGCCTCAGTCGACCACTGATCGTGGCCATAACCACCGTTCTCAACTCTTGTGGGCATGAGACTTCTTATTGGCCACTTATCTAAAAAAGCGATCCAGAATTCAGCTACACATACAAGGCACTCTTGGGGGGTATGCAAGTTCCAAATTTTCACCTCCAAGATGCACTATTATGTCACCTGGGAAACCTTTGTGTTCCTTCAAGCGAGCGTGCCAAGATGATATGGGAAGCACACTACGGTTGGGTCGGCGGGAATTTTGGGGTCATGAGAAAACAATGGCGATGCTGCAAAATATTTCAGCTGAACCTTCGAAACGATGTCGAGAAGCACATCAGATCCTGCACTGCTTGTGCCATTGCCAAACCGACCATCAAGAAGCAAGGCCTATATACTCCTCTACCTACCCCTAGTCGACCTTGGGAATCCATCTCCATGAATTACATGTCGGGCCTGCCTTCTACTAAGCAGGGAAATGACTGTGTTTTTGTGGTCGTCGACAGATTCTCGAAGATGGCCATTATGGCGGCCTGCAAGAAGAATATCACAGCAGAAGCCACTGCTAAACTCTTCTTTGAACGGGTGTGGGTGCACTTTGGGATCCCACAGTCTATCATATCAGATCGGGATAGCAGGTTCCTCAGCACATTTTGGTCCAGCCTCTGGTCGATGTTGGATACCAAGCTCACCAAGTCCACAGCTTTCCATCCCCAAACAGATGGCCAGACAAGAGTGCGTCAACAGATGGTGTACCCACCCAGGTCATGTACAATTCTGGCACTGTCACCTTTGTGGGATGAGAACCTTCTATGTAGACCAGGTTATAACGGTTTCTCCACAACTCAGCGACCACGGCCCCTTTTGGGTGGGCTTGGGATTCCAACCACTATGTCCCATTGACGTAGCCATACCATTTGTAGCTACTCAGGCTGATTCATCATGTCCAGTCTGAAGCTGACAAAGCAAACAACTTCATCGAGTGCATTTAGCACATCATGATGGGTTACTTTGAAGAATTGGACAAAGCCAATTCTAAGTACAAGCAACGACATGATCTGACATCGAGTGCCACCACCGACTTCCCGGTGGGGCGAAAAGTGTGGCTACATTTGCAGAAGGAGTGCCTCACTGGACCCCACCGCAAGATTCGCCTGCTCCGATATGGGTCGTACACCATCACCAAGGCTGTAGGGAACAATGCCTTTGAGCTCAGTATTCCACCATTCCTTGGTCTGCACCCAGTATTCAATGTAGACCACCTTCGTCCCTACTTCCCACCTCTATTGGACACCTCTGACATTGCAGAAGAACTCACACCAAAAGAGTTAAACCCAGACTGCATGGCACAGGCCACCACAGACTGTATCATGGACATGCAAATCAAGAACACTTGCCGACAGAAGATCCAACTGTATCGGGTTGTCAAAGCTGGCTAACTCCTGCACCAAGGCAAGTGGTTCACCAGGGACCAAGTTCAACAGAAGTTTTCTCATCTCATGGAGGAACCCAACGAATGGGGACCATTGATTCCTAAGGGGGGAGGAATGATCCAGGTGGATATTGGTGGCCATCCGCCTATTCCACTTGGGGCCCCACCATTGTCTCTTTCAATTTTTTTTCACAACTTACTATTTTTAGCAGGTTTTTTGGGTCCTAAACTTCTGGAGTCATTTTGAAGCCCCAAACGGAGATAGTATGGCGAAGTTACATCCATGGGAAGTTGAAACACCAATTTACCCAAACAGGGCCCATAGTTTTGGTGCTTCATCTCCTAGGGTTAGGTTTTTGGACATTTAGAATTCTTCATTGTTTCTCCATAATAAATAGGCCCTCGAGCCTCATTATAATATAGTTTAGAGGTCTGTAGTCACCACACCTCTTCTCAGAGATTTGCTACCAGCACCCTAGCTATTTTATTTCCATCATGTTTGTAAGCATATTTCTGTGATTGATATTAATGAAATGAAGCCTTATGTCCACTATATTTCTATGTTTATGGTTATTTCTGTATTTTTTTGTGTTCCTGCATAAATTTGGATTATCTATTGATTGAGGGAGGGAAAGAGAAAAAACACAAATAGTAAGTAATATCCTTATACCAGTCTGAGCAGAGAAATTTGTACTTGATTGCTGACTTTGTTTTAATCCAATTTGTCTCTTCAACCACTTCATCTAATGGTGCAAGAAAATTAATTCCCAAAGTTTGGAAAGTAAATTCTATTAGAAATTTAGCTAATCCCTGTCCCTTGACTAACTTAGTAGGCTTAATGTATAAATCATACTCTTGGATTTTGGCAATCAATTATCCTCTTTTCCCCTCTACATCACTCTGAACCAGCACATATTTTATAGCAAAATTAGGTACATATGCTACTATTTGAGAATGAAGTACATAGGTCCTGAAGGCTTTCAATGATTTAACTAAAGCATATACCTACTTCTCCAGGATATTATATTTGAGTTCTGCATCTCTAAGGACTTTACTGAAAAATGCTACCAGTTTTTTTTTCCCTTCTTCTTTCTTCTGTAACAACACAGCAGCAATAGTGGAAGGTGATGCAAATGAAAATATTTGGTAAGGCTTTAGATAATCTGGTTTGATCAAAACTAGAGAATCTTGAAGAGTCTCTTTAATTTTGGTAAAGGATTCTCGTGTATCTTTGTCCCATTTTACTTCAACAGTTTTCTTTAACATATATGTTATTCTTCTGACAATCTCAGTGTAGTTTGGAACAAATATTCTCAGAAAATTAATTTTCCCTAGAAATCTTCAAATATATTTCTTACTTCTAGGTAATGGAATAGTTTGTATAGCCTCAACTCTTGTTGGATAAATTTTTACTCCTTATTTTGAAACTATATGTCCCAGCAACTTGACTTCCTCCAAAGGAAACAAAGATTTATTAGGATTAAATGATAACCCAAATTTCCTGCATTTCAAGAAAGCCTTCTGTAGGTGTTCCAAGCGTTCATCATCAAAACCTGAAAAAATAGTCACATAATCCAAATATATGACTAAAAATTTGTCACCCACAAAAGCTATATCCATTTCCCTCTAGAAATTAGCTCCTGCATTCATGAGGCCGAATGGCATCCTGGCATACATGAATGTTCCCCAGGCCATGGTAAAAGTTGTTTTCTTCTGATCTTCCTTCTCAATAGCTACTTGGTTGTACCCAGAGAAACCATCAACCATGGACAACCAATAAGCTCCAGTCACTTTCTGCATGAAATAGTTCATCTTTGGTAAAGGATAATTATCTTTCAAGGAGGCTTTGTTCAAGTTACTGAAATCTACACATAATCTTATCTCTCCATTTCTCTTCCTGACTAGCACTAGATTTGAAACCCAATCTCAGTATCTAAGTGGGACTATGATTTTTTCTTATAAAAGTTTCTTTACCTCTTTTTCAATCGGGGCAAGTAATAGTGGATTAATCTGTCTGAGCTTCTGCCTGTATGGCTTAACCCCATATTTCAGTGGTCTTTTATGCTGAATAATATTTAAATCATAAGTATTCAAATATTCATATGACCATGCAAACACATCCATGACCTTTTTGAAAAGATCTACATACCTTTCCTTATAATCCTTAGAAACTCCTTTAAATAAATTGACCATTTTGGGCTCCTGTTGAGTTCCTAAATTACAATCCTCCATTTCTCCATCATGAGATGCTTTCTTCTGTATCACTGCTACATCATTAGAATCAGAGAATATTTCAAGAGGAGCCAGGCCTCTGGGAAATATATTATCCTTCAACTGAATTATCTTCTGATCACCAATTATCTGTTTCAAGTCACTAGGCACATCATTTTGATCATTTTGTTCACTTTCTAGATCAATTTCACTGTCTTAAAAATTTCCAAACATTGTTAAAAATTGATTGATCTGCTCATCATCCTCGAAAACCTGCCAATGCTTTACATTATCAACGATTGAAGGCATGTGTCTCAACTCAATTTCATATCTTAATCTTGGATTAATGGGCGGCTTAAATGTACTGGCTGCAACTGCTAGTGAATCTTCCATTGTACTTTCTTCTCTTGGAATAAACTAAAGATTAAAGGCTTCAAAATAATTTCAATTAGATCCCACACCTCATTTCTATAAGATCTCAATCTGGGATGCTTTGTCTGACACCAATTCTTAATCTGTCTTATTACTAATTCAAAATCACCAATAATGGAAATAGAATGAATTCCCATTTGTTTAGCAGTTTGAAGGCTCACAATCAATGCTTCGTACTCATCTACATTATTAGTTGATTCAAATTCAATTTTGAAATAAAAAGGTAAAAGGTTACCTTCTGGAGATATAAATATGAACTCAGCTCTGTTACCCTCCTTAGAATATGCACCATCAAAATAACACCTCCAAATTTTATCTGAATACAGCTCCTTATGTACACTTGCTAAAAAGAGATGCTTCGGTGAGTCTTTAGCAAATTCTGCATCTTCATGTAGGATAAAACAAGAGAGATCCTCCTTCTCTTAACATTAAATAGGGGAATTACCTGCATCTTTCTTGGTGGTAGTTTTCATGAATCTGGTTTCTCTGTACAACCTTCTCTCTTCCCCATTGAAAATACTAATGATGGCATTTGTGAAATCTAATTTTAAGACACCTCCAAGATATTCTCCCCAAGATCCGGACAAAATCATACCAAATATGGCTAGAATATCTGCAACTACTATATCCATCATGATACTCTTGGCTGGAATTTGGGCCAAGGAAACAACCATGTCTTTCATAAGCCCAACACACTTCACCCTTTTTTAATCAAAAGAATAGAGGTCTCTATATGGCTTAGTGATTTCTAAATTTAGCTCTTTCATCACAGATAATGGCATAAGATTATGCGATGCACCAAAATCTAGCATACAATTATGTAGAATGGAATCATGTAAAAGTACTAATATATAGAAAGGTGGAACAGAAGAATCTACCTCTTCAACATGAGGACTGAAAGTAACCACTAGTTTTTCTTCTTGCAAATTCACAATATCACCCACCTTGTCAGACTAAGATAAATTAACAAATTATGCAATCTCTTTCTTATAACCAAGTGTTTTAGCCAACTCACACTACAAGAAAAAAGCACATTGGTGAGGGTCATGCTTGTGATGGACCTTTACGGTCCGTCACTAATGTCACATATGGTGACGGTCATTAAAAAACCATCACTGTAAGTGTATATAGTGATGGTCCTTTATGGTTCGTCACCAAAGACATTTTCAATGACACTTTTGGTGAGGGTCGTTAAAGGCCCATCACTAATTCTCTCTTTGGTGACACTTCTAGTGACGAAATTTTAATGACCCTCACCAATTCTATTTTTGTTACTTTTGGTGACGGTCAAAAAATGTCCGTCATCATTCATCACTAAAAACCGTCACTGTAAGTGTATATAGTGATGGTCCTTTATGGTCCATCACCAAAGAAATTTCACTTTTGGTGAGGGTAGTTAAAGGCCCATCACTAATTATCTCTTTAGTGACACTTCAAGTGACAAAATTTTAATGACCCTCACCAATGCTCTTTTTGTTACTTTTGGTGACGATCAAAAAATGTCCGTCATCATTGATCATTCCAATGAGTTTTTGATGACGTTATTTGCCTGTTAATATATTTTTTGTCAAAAGATAACAATTTAATACCATTATTGTGGAGAATTTTTTATAATATGTCCAAGGCCATAGTGGTTAGGGTTAGTCAATTTTTTAAGAAGTAATAAGCATGTATCATTTCCCTCAAGTAATGACTAGTCGAATAGAGATTTCCTATGAGTCAACACATGATTCATATATATTAAGTTTATTATATATAAAAATCCATTTAGATAAAGTTCATATATTGTGTGTAGGAAATATATTATTTAATACATAATCGAGCTCTGATAATTCTATTAATGAGAAAGACCTAACAATCCTCAACAATGTGGGCACACCTTAAATTAATGCTTTGGCACACACTAACATTTCTTAGCACCCCACATGTCTTGGAACATATTTGTACCTAGAACATCTTGTGATGACACCGGTGCCCAAGCACATGGCGGCATGCGCTAGCACACCATGGACCTCTCCTATCATGTGTTGTCATGCTGCATATAGTCCCTAGCATGCCCTGGAACACCTTGGTTGAATGCATTGAAATACATTAGCACTTGGCACACAATGCCACTTGGCATGTATTGGGACCTGTTATTAGTGTGCCTAGCATGCCCCTTTTCAAAAATATAAAGTCCTGACTTATTAACCCTCCTATTGTTTCTTCCTTTTGTTGCCTTGACACATATTGACATACCCTGGCACCCTGCACCACATCCTTAGCACCTAGCATGTATTGGCATATCTTGGCACTATTAATTGGCACATGATATAATTAGCACACCCTAGAACTCCCAAGCACACTTTGGGAATTATTAACATGCCTATATTCCCTAGCATGCCTTACCAATGCTTAGCATACCTTGTCACTCCTTCCTTGGCATGAAAACTAAGACTGACCATTAACACTAGTCTCTGGCAGTACACGTTCCTCATATTCATTAACTTCCATGAATTTTTACCTAGTGCTTCCTTAATTTCTTTTCCTAGTACTCCTTAACACTCATCAACATGCATTATCACTCTCGAGCACACCTTAGCACTCTTCAGCATTCCCTTCCACTACATAACATGCATAACATGAGTCCCTAACACATATTGGCGCTTGGCACGTGTTGGCGCTTGGAAAGTCTTAGCATATATGGAATATGTTGAGATTCCTTGGTATGATTTAGCATGGTTTAATATTAAATTTATTTGTGATGATCAATTGTTGGAAAGTATATGAGAAGCAACAAAGGAATACTTGGCACTTAGAATGCACTAATACTTTGCACTTGGCACCTATTGCCGCCTAGTGTTAGTGTGCCTAGCATGCCCCTCTTGGAAAAGGTAAATTGATGACTTATTAACCCTCTTATATGTTCATTTCCTTATAGTTTAACTTTTTTCTCCCTTTTGTTGTATTGACAGTCCCTGACACGCATTGACACACCCTTGCACATCTTGGCATGCCTTATCACTTGGCACATCTTAGAATTTTTGACATGTATTCCCACTATCTGGCACATTAAGGGGGTGAAGAGAGATGTAGTCCTAAATTAGGTCGAGTACGAGGGCCGAGAAAGGGTTTCTAAAGGGAGGTCATGATCATCCTCCAAGAGCAAGATCATCATGTGAGGGTTCAGAAGAATGTTGCATACCTTAATGGTCAGTTTGCGCTAGGAAGTAGGATGGCATATTGTTGGTTCTCTTTTGGCAGATCAAGCTTAAGAGAGGTTTCTCATGAGAATCTGGGCATGTGATTTCAATGGTGTCTTTGTGTGAAGGCCGCATCAAATTTTGAAATGTTGAAATTTGCAACAAGAAACAGTGAGATTGGAAACCAGAAAGGACAAAAAAAAATGCACCCACACTAGTGAGGAATTTTGATGCACCAGGAGTGAGGAATGTGGGGCGTCTAATTTATTTTTACCTTAAATAAATTGGACAATAGATTGTAATTTAATCTCATAACAACTTGTGTCAGTTAATTAAGTCATGATGACCAAGTTAGCTCAAGAAATTCGAGTTGAGGATCTAATATGAGGCATCTAGAGGGATTCTAATATTTTTGGGGTCTAGTTGAAGTTGATGCATTAGTGGGGTGCAAGTGTAATTAACTCAATTAAATGAGTTAAAATCAGTTTAACTAGTTCTAACTGAATGATGAGCTAGTGAGAGGTCTAGTGAATTAAATTAGATTTAATTCAAAATAAGTGATCAATCAGATAACTGATAATTCTCTATTAATATTTGCATGCATGTCAGTTTCAAGGAATACCCAGTTGAGACAGAGGTTAAAGGGAACATAACTATCAGTTGTATTCAGAGAAAATTTCCCATGTCCAATTATAAAATCATTGGGATGCCATGATGGATTGCGCAATCAAGGAAGACTGATTTTCCTAATTAATAAGGAGTTAATTCCCTAGGAATTGCATGAGCAAGGCAGGCTAAAGTAAGAATGAGAATTGGATAAGTACTAGACCGAGTTTGCCTAGATCAACGGGAGACAATTGACAGAGTGCTAGAGAATCTCATGAGAGATTAAGCATTGTATTATTTCATGATTCCTTGACTTAATACACAATAGAGATAGAGGGGTTTTGATTAGTTGCTTTCCCCAAATACATCATGTTGTTGTGTGATTGATAATTTATTTCTCTTACTTATATGTGATTGTGCGATTGATTTTTGTTTCCATAAATTGTAGGAAGGATTCAGTATCTTGTTTTAGAAGATTACAGGATTAGATTGAATCTTGTTGGTTAGATTTTCTACATGGTATCAGAGCAGGAATTTTTTGGGCGGCGAGTTTGTAGAGAATATCTGAAGATTTTGGTGTAAAATTTTCGAAAACAGATAGAATATTTGGATTCCTTGCAAAAATCTACCCAAATGGAAATAAAAAAATCGATCAAATCGGAGCTCGGATGAGGGAGATATCTTCGATTTAAAATCAACTATTTCTTAGAAACTTTTTGTAACTTCGGGATAATTACACTGTGCGCGAGTAAAAAACCTATATGCACTTGAGGTACTATATGCATGCAAATCTTTGAGGACAAAGGCAGAAGTTAGAGACTTGGTGGTTTAGAGGGATCATAAATTACCTCTCAACATGGATCCTCATGAGAAGCAGTCTCAGAAGGTTGTGGAGTAGCTGCCACAATAGGAGAAGTAGAGAGGAGACCAAGTGGAAGCATCCACTCAAGCAGAGACCTCCATGAGGGGGAAAGTTCGAGCCAGATGGGAAGAGGGAGCATCCATACCTCGAGGTGTACGGTGGGGTTATGTGTAGACATAATCCCAAGATAAGAAATTTGGGCAAGGTCCATTGAGATGGCGTGTCTCATGGATCAAACCTGGCTACGAGGAGCCCACAGTACAGCCGTAGTAGGAAGGATCAGTTAGATTGATGTAGTCAGATGTCAGCAAGACAAAAATCAGAGTGACAGATGCCAAATAATGGAGCACAAATAGAGTTAGCAATAGTTCAAAGGGCACAGATGCAGATGTCAGCAGTAGTGCAGAGAATCCAGTACTAGACAGGTGTAGTAGCTAGCAACAGTCAGAAGACTCTAATGACAGATGCATTATACTAATTCAGTTGTTCAGAGGCTATTCAGTTTCAGGATTTGCAGGTGCAAAAAACACTAGAGAAGTGTAGCATGCAGAACATTCCAAAGGTACCGGATGGGGATAGATTGAATTCCTTTATTTTTGAGAGGGAGTGTTGAAATTTGCAACAAGAAACAGTGAAATTGGTGACTAGAAAGGACAAAAAAAAAATTCATGCACACTGGTGAGGAATTTTGATGTACCAGGAGTGAGGAATGTGAGGCATCTAATTTATTTTTCCCTTAACTAAATTGGACAATAAATTGTAATTTCATCTCATAACAACTTGTGTTAATTAAATAAGTCATGATGATTGAGTTAGCTCAAGAAATTAGATTTAAGGTGATCGAGGTGGATATTGGTGGCCACCCACCTATTCCACTTGGGCCCTCGCCATTTTCTCTTTCAGTTTTTCAGTTTCCTTAATTATAGCACAATTTACTATTTTTGTCTGTTTTTCAGGCCCTGAACTTTCGAAGCCGTTTTGAGGCCCGAAACGATGATTTTTGGGCATGAAAGGTTTGGTGATTTCATATAAATCATATTATTAGTTGTAGTCCTCAGAGAGTTCTTTCTAACGAGGTATCATGTGTGTCAAACGAAGATCATATGACCAAGTTACGACCCCGAGAAGTTAGCTGCCCAACTAACCCCAACGGGACCCATAAAATCTTGGTGTTACATCTCCTCAGGATAGGGTTTTGTTTTTTTAGGGTTTTATCTTATTTTAAATAATAAAAATACCCTTTATCCTTATTGTAACACAGTTCAGAGGAACATAACTATCAGTTTTATTTATAGAAAAATTCCCATGTGAAATTATAAAGTCATTGGGATGCCATGATGGATTGAAAAATCAAGGAAGGTTGATTTTCCTAATTAATATGGAGATAATTCCATAGGAATTATGTGAGCAAGGCAGGTTGAAGGAAGGCTGAGAATTGGCTAAGTACTAGACCAATTTTTCCTAGATCAGCAGGAGACAATTGGCAGAGTGCTGGAGAATCTCAAGAGAGATTAAGCATTGTGTTGTTTCATGATTCCTTGACTTAATACAAAATAGAGATAGATGGTTTTGAGCAGTTGCTTCCCCAGATACATCTTGTGTTGTGTGATTGATAATTGTTTTCTCTTACTTATATGTGATTGTGCGATTGTGTTTTTTTTATACAAATTGTAGGAAGGATTCAGTATATTGTTTTAGTACATGATTACAAGATCAGATTGAATCTCATTGGTTAGATTTTCTACATGAAATAGAAGAGAGGGTTGATACCATCTTTCCTTGTGGTGGTTAGTAGGCCACAAGGTCTGTGATAAAGAACAACATAAATGGAGGAGGGCTTGCACTGTAATTTAGAGCCATAACAGAAGTTGACGCAGGCGTAATATTGACTGAGTTAACCCTAGTTTGAGGGTCGACATTGAGATCTGAAGTTCATGTTAAGATTCAGTCAAATAAATGCCCAAAATCTATGGATCCATATGAGCTAGGTCGAGTCTCTTATGGAGCCAAGAGTCATGTTTCTTCTATGTGTGGATAGGGTTTGTTCTACAACAATTAGAAGTACATAAATATAATGCCCTAGTTAGGAAAATTTCCTAGCATGTTTAGTTCATAAGGTATGACCTTAAGACTGTGACAAATTTGCGTAGAAGAAGATGGGTTGTGACCCTTAGAGAGAGGTTTATTTATGCAATAAAGACTGCAGATCTGGAAGATGGTTTGCAGATTCAATATGTGTGGAGACAACATATCCAAAGGAGGGTGGAACCTAAGTAGAAGATTGAGAATGCAGAATAAATGTGCCATATGAAGAATGGATTGACATGAAGAGGAGTTGATTTTGGTGGACTTTCCATAAATTTTTAGACAAAGATCTGAATAAACCTATAAAAAATTAGTAAATGGGTTGTTAGTGGCTGATTTTTCACCCTAGTTCAGTCATCTATAGATTGTTAGAAGTATGATAAGAGGAGTAGTTCATATTTGTTCATAGATTGGACAACAAAGATATAATTGTTGATACACAAGAACAGTGATCTTGAGAGGACTCAAACCATTGTTAGGTGGTAGATTTGAAGAGCCCTAGATGAAGACAATATTGTGGGCCCTAGATCAGTAAAAATAATTGACTGTGGTTGGGCAAATTGATGGTAGGCCAAGAACAGTTGGAGGGTTTTTAGGTTACTGTCAAAGAAGAGCCCTGATTCTTGTTCTGGTGAAGGACAAAAAAATTGGTAGAAGGGAAGGTGTATAGGGCCTAAGGATGTGCAGAATTTGAAGGAATAAAGTTACAGTCAAGTGGGCCAACCAACTAGCCCTAGTTCACTATATTGTAGAGGATTGATTCAGTGAGAAGAAGGGAAGCCTCCATAGCCTTGGACTTCTCATCTTGGAGCTGTAGTATGGAAAAAGTGGGCATATCAAAGAGTTGTTCACAAATGGTATTGTGAACAACTTGTTACCACTCAAACTAGTAGTGGACCTAAAAGGGGTTCCTAAGAGGGAAACTACTAGGACAAGGGAAACGATGGAGGCTTAGCCCATTTTCACCACAGCTAAGGCTCCTTTCTCTTCATGGACTTTCACCGATGGGTGGAGTCCCGGTAGTTTAGGAAGTCACTTGTAGAGTATAGGTCAATGAATAGGTGGGAAGTGACCCTCGAAACCCTTTCCCTAAGATAAAATAAAGAGTGGGAATTGCTTTCATTTTAAGCAAGGGAATTATATTCTAGGGAGAGAGGAGGGGGATTGAAGGTTTGAGGGAGAAGAATAAGACTTATGAAGGAAGTTCTCAATCCCTAAAATCCTTTGGGAACTTGGATTACCAAATGATCCTTGATGAAAGGCCTTTGACACCAAATGGGACCACACGGGGCCAAGTGGACCCAAGCCAGGTTCATGGATGGAATTTAGCAACCAATGATATTCCTATCCTGTACAAGGTGATGGGAAAGGAGCAGACAAGTGTTTTTACTTCGATAGGTCAAATTGATCCTACTAGGTTCTATCCTTGGGAACACCTAGGAAAAACTTGATCCTAGAGCTAGGGCTTGAGGTATTCGGAGATTCCATCATCAAAATTGGCCCAAGTTCTAAGGAGAGTGAAGGCACCCAACAACTCAGCTGCCTCTAGGAGATAGAAGTTTTCCTCTAGCTAGATTCCTGGGAAATTGTTGCCCTAGGTGACCTAATGGGGCTCGACTTAGGGAATGTGAAAATTTCTTAATCTAAGAAACCCTATTGCAGTATCTTGATTTACTTCTCCTACTTGAATTAAGTTACAAGTTAATTTCTGAAATATTCAATAACTTAGAGAAGTAAATAGTAAATACAATTAGCAACCTACACATATAGATCAAATATTGAATAACATGCTCATAGACAAAGTGACACAGGATTTTTCTGGACAAATATCCCTAGAAAAAACTTAATGTGGGAAAACCAGTGCAGCTAGCTCTGGAGGGTTTTCATTATTATGCCAAATCTAAGTACAACAATCCTGGGCACCAAAATTGGTTCACCCAACAAAGAAATAAAAACGGCAGTAATATGCTACTCTGAATCCCTTTACGTGAGCCTAACTGGCCTGCATCGGCCTCTGCGCTGCTCAGTAAGGGCTTTTGTCACACCTGAAGGGCTTACACTGCCCTTGCGCTGCCCTGATTGGGCCTGCGTCAGCCCTGCCTGGCTCCTACTGCCTCTGCGCTGCCCCTGTTGGGCTCTGGCTGGACTGCGTGGCTCCTGCTGCCCCAGTTGCTCTAGCTGGATGGAATGCTTAAGCAGAAAAAACATAGGTAAGAAAGAAGGCATTGGCCAAAGGAAACACATAACAGTCAGAAAAATTGAAGAAATTAAATGAAAATAGATCAATGTCCACAAATAACTGAAATAGCTCAATGGGACTAGAGAGTAAAAGCTTTGACAACAACAATATGTGCTTATAGAATCAGCTAAGAGAACATAGGAGACTAATTCATGAGTTTAAAATGTTTTATAATTGTTGGCATAAGAAAACTGTAGAATTGTTAGAGTAAATCTCTACAGGTACCATTAGTTGGTGATCATCGATAATCATTTCATTTCATCAAATACCCTGATGACTGGGCCTTACAAGTTATTTGCGTAGACAAACCCCACAGAAGTTGTGTGATGGAAAAATATTCACACTATATTGAAGAAAACACCTACCAAATAAGGATGAAATTTCAAATGGGGCAAGAAACAATAGAGAGATAGACATCAAAAAAGTTAAAATGCTAGGGAAACAGGAAAGCAACTAGGTAGCATGGTAGAAAGCACAACAAATAAAATTATAAAAATGGAAAACCCTATAAATTAGCACCCATCCAAACATCACCACAATTTTTTCTTTAACTCTAAATCTCCAAATTCATCAAATTATATCCTGTATTCAAACTTGATCCTCTCTATTAGCTATTCTGAAGATAAGGTTGAGAACTTACTACAGAACCATCACCTACATGTAGTGATCTTATTATGTGACCAAACAACCTACTTTCATGAATAAATGGAAAGGTAAAAACTCTCTGCCAATATTTTCCATACAGCCTAGGTGGAGCAACCACACATACATCACCAGTTTTTTCTCTTCAGATTTGTAACTTAGAAGAGCTTTGTTTGACCACCTCTTGGTTGCTCCGAGAGTCACCCAGGAAAGACCTCTCAACATCATCCTCTTTTTGTAGTACCTAATTAGTAATTTAATTAACCATGACCGTTTCCTGATCATGCAGGTATTTAAAATATATTTCCAATAAGCATAAAGCTTTCATGTTAAACAATCAGGTCAAAATACTTTAGCCTATGATGCAAAAAATACAAAGAAACCTCACCAACACTCAAAGGACAAACAAAGTCAAACCTCTACAAAGTATAAATAGATATCTGATAAACTTCATTCCACCACAAAAATGTGCTTAACTAAAGAAAATTCTAATTACTGTGCTTTAAAGACAAAGCTTTCAAGGGCAGTGATGTTATAAACATACCCCTACACCTCGTGAACAATCAATGTGTATAAATAGACCATCATAAGGCTCATTTTAAACATCATCATTATCATTTTATAAATCATTTTTATTAAATCAACAAGAAGAAAGCAACAATTGCATTCAGTTCCACTGAAGCAAAGTATATGGCAGTTTCATATACTTATTATGAAGCTATCTAGATTTGCAACTTGATTGTAAAGTCAACCAATGATTTGTTGAAGCCCAATATTGTCTCTTCTGAGAGTCAAAGTTACATCAAGATCTATGAAAATCCAATGTGTCATGACCATTTCAAACACATTGATATTCAATACAATTTCCTAAGATTCCAAGTTCATTAGGGAGTTAGTAGTGTTGGACCACATTATGACAAATTTGCATATGGTTAATAGTTTGACAAAGTTCCTAACAAAGGGAAAGTTTGACAAGTTGGGGGAGAATCTTGGGTTATTGGAAAAAAAAAATTATCAAGAGTGTTAGATTACCTAGTTGGTCCGAGTTGGTCTCACCTCAGCCTTGAGAACTTGCGCAACACCAAGATTGCAGAGCTAGATTGTGGTACACCAGTCAGAAAGATTCTTAAATACAACTAGAAGCTTATAACGACACCTTCGAGGATAGACGAATTAGTTGTTGGGTCACACCCACCAAGTATGGCACACTAGTTGAGGAGATTAACACCATCATCTCAGGTGCATTCATGAGTGCACACTTATGGAATGAGGCACCTTTAGGAGAGGAGTTATATCTATTATGATAATGCACTACTCTAAAAGAAAAGCCTTGCATACAAGGCAAAGTTATGAGGGAGTTGCTCATGCTCAAGGGAGATGCACCACTAACGCTATCATTAGCCTGTTTTCTAACAACACCTTCTCTTAACTTATAAATGAAAAGGATGGGCACACTAGTTAGAAATTTGTAGAAATAGATAATAAGAGTGAGTAATGTTAGCTTGTAGGTTGTAGTAGGAGCTTTTGTGAGATGACAACTTGTTGTGACATTCTTCTATTTGAGTAATAAAGGCTTCTATGCAATTGTTGTTGGAGCCTGCTCTTTTTATCCTGAAATATCAGGTTGCAGATTTGTGTAGAGTGGGCCTAATATATTTGTTGTTTTAATCCACTGTACATGTTTTGTTTGCACCCTTGAATTTACATCCTTCAATTTCTACTCGAACAAAACTGAAATTTTGATAGGCAGATACTAAAGTTCAGTCCTGCTGTTAGGATTTTTTAATTCTCTGAGGGTATTCTCTTATTTTCAATAGTATTTGCATATTTCTGCATCACAGCTCATCTCTTCCATTTCATTCTACTATAATACAAAAATCATCCATAGTGCAAGAGAATGAGTGTCACTCGTTCTCTTGCACTGTGGATAATCTGGAAAGCTCTTTAAAAAATGATCACCACATGAGTTTAAAAACTAAAATACAAAAATCATTTATGGTATAGTTTAGTTTATATCTGCTTTTTACTTAATTGATCTTTTATTTTATTTTACAGGAGAAATACTTAGCAATCTCAATTCACACTCCCTTTGTATTCACACTGTTGTATATGTGTGGTCGTTGGAAATGGTTAGGTTCGGTACTTGTTTTTTGCATATCATGCATTAAAAATCTAGTGCCTCCTCATAAAATCCTCTCCTCGTATAATCGACCACCATTACAGACGTTTACACCACATTTGGTTTAGACATTTAGTAGTTAGGTAGGGTGCCCCTATCTCCCATCTCCATATAGAGTAATTTGGTCACATATTCTTTCTTCTATGATACTGGTTCCTCTCTCTTAAGTCTTATCTCTTGTCCTTCTTCTCTCTCCCTTTCTCTCCTACCTCTCTCTCTCTCTCTCTCTCTCTCTCTCTCTCTCTCTCTCTCTCTCTCTACCCTCCAATCCTCTCACTATATCCCTCCCTCTATCCTTCTTTATGCCCCCCTTCCATCTTTGTGTCACTATCTCCCTCTCTTACCCTTCTCTACCTCTCTCACTCCTCTCCCTCTCTCTCTCTCTCCATTCCTTCTCTCCCCTCTCCTTCAGTTTATCTCCATCTCTTCCTTGTGACTCCCCTTGTCTCGCCACCTCTATCAATATATGTCTTTATTATTCCTTCTCATATATATCTAGAGTTAATATATATCATGACATATTGGGACCTATGATTGGGTTAATTCTGCCTTGTTGGAAAGGTTAAAATGGTTAATCTTCGAAAGAAAAAATGTAGATCAAATATTTAATAAAAAAAAGGGAACCATACCCTATATTTCAGGCTATGCCTATCAGTCGCTTGGCCTCTTCTTGCTCTCAAATGAATGTAGTCTTTCTTGACTGGTACAGAAGAAGGTTTCGCATTATCAACTATTTGTTTGGGAGAACTTTTAGTTGTTTCAACACTGCTACATTCTTCAAGCTTATCCTTTAAACCATATTAGTCTTTTGTACTCTCTTCAACTTTGTAGTGCTTTCCATTCCTCTCAGTCACTTATGTTTCCTTGGTATGTTAAGGGCCAAGGTCGAAAACATTAGGATGTTTTTGCAATAAAAAAGGGTATTTCCAGGATACAGTCAGGTGGAGCAAGAGTATAAGAGCCAAATTTCTCATGAATGTGGGACACTCGAACTTAAGATTTTCTGGAGTAGTCATGAGGTGCAGTCTGGTTATTAATACTTCATCAGATGGCCATTATCTAGACTTAAATTGTGTGACAACACTATGGCTGAGTTTGAAACTGGAGATTGAACATACATTTGGTTTGGTTGAAATAGACATTCTCATCAATAAATGTAAAGCAATGGCTAACAAATACTATAAATTAATAAATAAAGAAGAGATGGCAACAAGCAACAATACTTACAAAATTGTTACATTTAGACACAAAGAATAAGCAAATATTGTGCACAAACAGAGACCAATGAAACTATCATCTTAACCCATAACCCCTTAAACACTAATTCCCAACCCCTAACCCATTTAACCCCCTAAACCTCTAAACCCCTAACCCATTTAACCCCTAAACCATAAACCTCTAAACCCTTAACCCTTAACCCCTAACCCATTTGACCCAATAAACCCCTAGTAAACCCCTAACCCATTTAACCCCATAAACCCTAAACCTATAAACCCTTAACCCCTAACCCCTTAAACCCTAAATCTTTAAACCCTTAAACCCTAATTCCCAACCCCTAACCCATCTAGCCCCCTAAAACCTAACCCCATTAGCCCTTAAATTCTAACCCCCTAAAACCTAACCCCATTAGCCCTTAAATTATAACCCCTAAAATCCTTAACTGCTAAATCCCCTAACCCATTTAACCCCCTAAACCATAAACCTATAACCCCTTAACCCCAAACCCATTAAACCCTAATTCCCAACCCCTAACCCATTTAACCCCCTAAACCATAAACCTAAAGATGCATAATATTAACCCCTTAACCTCTAAATGCATAATATTCCCTTAACCCCTAACCCATTTAACAACTAACTCATTATTCCTAATTATTGAGATCACCGAGAATCATCATAGCATTGAGCACCATAATTAAGATAACTGATCATATTCATTGAATTGAGTATCATAACATAGCACTGATTCTGTGGCAGATCTGTTTGAAACCGAGGCACTGTTTTGCTGCAATATCATATCATGGAAGTTACTCGATTCATAGCATAAATGGTTACCAAAATTCTGTAATATGTTCGAGACCTTATCCTCCAACGTCGAACCTGTGATCATGATTCGAACTATATCTGTGCCCTGAAACTTGAAAGATTTCCAAACTTCTGTGGTAGAAATGAAAATTATACCCTTGTATATAATTTAATTTTACTTAAATAAAATTAATGAATTAGCTCTCACTCTATTTTGATTATAGAATACAATAAAAACAATTACTAAAAAATGACCTTTTTCAAATAACTTTCCATAAAATATGGTGATACAATATTAATAAAAATTATACACTTGAAATAGCATAGTCCCTTCCATAGAATGAGAGGCAAAGGCTAAGATTGTTTTAACAAAAATCCGACACTAAAATTTACCTTTTCCTGCCAAAGAGAGCAAAGGTTCCCTCCCTGCCCGCATCTACATTTTCCCTGAAGATGAAAACATGGTTCCTCATTCTTCATGCTTTGTTTCTAAGCTCTAATCTTGCTCAAGCTTTCCCGATATAGGTTGTTCAATTTTACAAACATGTTGTGATGAAGGTGCTTGTAGGTCATGAATACATAGTTTGTTCATTGTTTATGTTAGTTTCATCATATGTTTTAACATAAAGGAAAGAACCCCAGAGCTTTAAAACCGTAACCCTAGAATCAACTTCCTAGTGGTGCAACTTTTGCATAAAATCTCTGTTTGGGGAACACAATTAGTCCATCTGAAATAACTATATTTAGGATTAAAAATTTTGGTTAACCCTAGGGAATGACATAAAAACCTCTGGACCCATAAATGGCCAAAAAGCATCATTTAGGGCCTACAAATGACCATAGAAGTTCAAGACCCAAAAAACCATAGAAAAACTGATAAGAAGATAAAGAACCATTGAGTTAGTGGAAGATGTGGGTGGCCACCAAATATCCACTTGGATTATAGTGCCACATAATTTAGGGTGGGAGATAAGGTATGGTTTCATTTGTATAAATAATACCTCTTAAGATCCCATTGGAAGTTCCCCCCGACTCTCCATTATGATATAGGCCTTACAACAACACAAAGGTTGTGGGTGAAGATCCTTCTAAATAAAAATTCCCTTTTCTTTGGATTGAACCTTATACTTAATGTGGAGCTACTTCAACCATATTTTCCACCTCTCATAGGCACCTCATGTTCCTACTTTGGCGCACATGTCTCACTAGGATCCATATTCAACAAAACTTTCCCCACTTGACGAAGGAACTTGACACAAAATGGACCACTTATCCATAAGGGGGGACAATTGATTCAATAGAATACTAGTGACCACCCACTTGTTACATTGATTCAACATTATTCCATGTATTGGTAGTTATATTATAATGTTTTAGGTCTCAAACTTTTGGTGCTTTTTTTGGGCATTTCCCTTGAATTTTTGCATTTTTCATAGGCCAAAGACACAGAGTATGGATTGTATTGGTCCAACAAATTTCCTAAATGGAGTTTGCATGCAAACGTTGTAGCCCCACGAAGTTGATATATCAATTAGTCTCTTTGGGCCCACGTTATTTTTGGCACGCCATTTCCTAGGGCTAGGGCTTTGGATTTTAGATTTTTTGGATCCTAGGACATCATAATTTATGTTCAAAGGTAGTTTTGACATAGTGTAATGTTTTCTTTTGATTAAGAGTAGTTGACACATCTCTCTTCATAAAGAAGCTACCTCCATTCCGCTTAGTGTGTATCACTTTGCAATTTATAGTTATTTTCTATTTCATCCATTAATAGAATTTGGATTTTGTTCTAATACTCTACTCTTTGCAATATTTTTTCTATGTTTCCATTTATGTTTTCTTTAATAATAAAATCCCCTTCAAACCTCAGGTCTATCTATGGATTTTCTTTTTAGTAGAAGCTTCTTCCTTTGGATGACCATGGGTCCTAATATTTGAATATTGGAGCAAATTGTCAACTTTTTTATGGTTAAGAACATGTGCTTCCTCATAATATGTCATAGGTTCAAATTTAAAGGGGTAGAGTATGTAAACCTTTGTAGATTTTAGCGGACTCAAGTCCTTTGTCCTACAAACAATAAGATCACAATAAAATTTCTACAAACAATGAGATCACAATAAGGTAAGATCACAATAAGAGTCCTACAAACAATTAAGGTCTCACTAAGGTCTTAAAAATATATTATTACTACTATATTACAAATATTAGCTCTATTTACCCTAGATTAACCTCAATAGCTATTTTTTTAATGAGAAAAAAAATATGCTTAAACAATATAGAGTAATGCTCTAACATTTTTAAGTAATAAAATTTTACAAATTCTTGTATTTATTTTTAATATGACAAAACATATGTCAAAAAATTATAGCATTTGAACTTTTCTGGGTGTTTTAACCATTTGAACTTTGGTGGCTTATCAACTGGAGGGAAAGCTAAGGCACGAGCACAAGGTTCCTAGAGATTTGAGGGTTCAGCAGCTTTGGCCATTAAATTTTTTTGCGAAAACAAATCTTTCAGAGATTCTATGTAGTGATGGTTTCCGGGGACCTTTAAAGAGGCAGAAAGGAGAGATTTTAGGTTGCCGTAAGTGTGAATTTAGGCATTCTGCTGCACTTCATCGTGTTCTCAACTATCTCCATTTACTGAAATGCGGACTCATACATCTGAGATTTTGGGGATAGTGATATTATTTTGACTGGTGTTTTGTTTTGATATTCTGTTATATTTTGGAACTTAGATTGCCATGTTAGATGTTGGAAGGTCCTTCAAACTGGGGTTGGCATGCCAAAAGCAGCAATGTCACATGACCAACCAGTGAGGTGCTTCAGATTGTGGTTGGAATTCTAGTACCCGTTATTTTTTCTTCTAAATTTTATCCAGAAGTTCTAATATGCTTGTAGGAACCAGGGCTATATTACGTATGGCAAGAACCATAACTGAAGTTTCAGAGTGTGCTTCTAAGTTTTTTTATTATGCAATGCTTCGTATGCAGGTTCTCTGCTCGACATGGAAGGACGATGGCACTGCTATTTTCTCTGTTGGCTATGATTAACAAGCTAAAATGTGGCCATTGCTGACTAGGGGCCAGCTAGTGACTGTGGCTATGCATGATGCACCTATTAAGGAAATTGCATGGATTCCAGCAATGAACTTGCTTACAACTGGAAGCTGCGACAAGACACTTAAGTATGTATATGATGGTTTTCTTTGATTCCATCTCTCTTTGCTTATTTATGTTATGAGGTTGCTTGTAAATGTTAGTGGAGTTGTGACCTTATGAATTTTAAACCAATTTGAGCACAGTGCCAAAAAATTAATATCTTTTAGGCTTTGAGTGAAATAGAAACTTCTCATCTTGCCAATTTTTTTATAAAATTATATGAAGTTATTTTTATAAAATTATATGAGATAAAGGGAAAAAAAATTGTTAGATTAACCCAGATCATAGATTAACTACTCAAAATTCTTCGCTTACTGCCATAGCCTCGTACCTATGCAAACCTTGTTAGAACCAGAGACACCTTCCTTTTAATTTGGATCAGCATTGTATTCTGAAAATCTTCATATAAATTGTGTTGTCCCTGGTGATAAATTTTAATGCCTGGATCTCCTGATTGCAGCTGTCTATCACTCTCTCATTTTATTCTATGCATTGCTCCACAGGTACAGGACCAAATTTTTACTGGAACATCGGAAAATTGAAGTTATTTAAGACTACATCAACCTCTCCTCCAAACTTGAGGCAAATTTTGAAAGCATCCTCAGCCTTTTCCTCTAAGGCTCTAGCCCTGTCGAGACATTTACAAGCTTCAGAAAAAAATATTATTTTCTCCAAGTCACGGAGCTGAGGAATGTCTACCCCCTCATCAGGATACTGTATTTTCCATTGAATGATGTCATCTAGCATATTTAGAATATTCTCCAATTCGTCCTTGACAAGCACCATCCTCTTTATATAATCATCAAACTTAGGAGTTTTATCTTTGATGGCCTGAATGCTCCCGTAGAATTATTTTTGAACCGTACTCAGTTCCTCTTGAATCTCAAGGGATTTCCCTTTGAACTATTTAACTGAGTCTAGTTCACCTTGCTACTGGAATTATAGCTCTGTAATTCTTTGCTTAGCAGCACTGAGTTCCAACTGAGCAACATAGACCTTTCTCTTCAACATGGCAACATTATCACTTGTTGCTTGGGCCATGGTAATACTGGCACCTGCAGTCATCTCTAGATCAGCTGTTGTTTCATGAATGAGAACCTCGTCAGTGACAATCGCTCTCCCAACCTTATCATTTTGGAAACTCTCCTGCTAACTTTTTTCTTCTTGTATTCATAATTGAATGCTTTCAATACTACTACTGGGTCAGCCATGGTCATGGGGAAAAAATGCTCCTTCTCCATTTCTTCAATCCTACATGGTTTAACTGGAGACTGAGGAGTGGGGTTTATCTTCGAAGATGATGGAAGGCCAAGGTGTTCAATCCTTTTATCTTTCCACATAGCTTATTCCTTCTTCTTTTGGAGTTACTCATCTATTTTCCTCTGAAGCTCTTCATCTCTTTTCCTTTGTTTTTCCTGTTTCTTGATTCTTTGTTCATTTTCCAAAGCCAATTGTTTCACCAGGTCATCTTTTTCTGATTTCCTTCTCGTTTCTTCTTCCTCCTTTGCTTCTTTCTCTTCTTCAATCCTCCTCTTGATTCTGTCTGCTTCTTTCTCCAATGCTTCCTTCATCTCCTTCACCTATTCCAACACCCTTTGGAGCTTTTCAACTTCTTCCTGGAGGTTGACAATAGGTGAAGCATGGGTTTGTTCGGCCTGATTCTGAGGTCCTTGATTTAGCTTTTCTTTAATCTCAATGGATAAATAAGTCTCTTGAATATTTCCTCATTAGTATCCCTCTCATGAGTATAAGACCACATCTGGTTGACAACAACACAGTGACTAATAACCAAATCTTCAGGATCATGTTTCCTGAATCTTATCTCTCCAAAATGATATGATTCAATTTCACTGGCCTCTTTCATGGCTTGGTTGGTGCGATCAAATACATAGTATCTGATCCTGATAGGAAACTTAGGCCATATTGACCACTTTTCCCTCTTAAGAGTACTTGTCACTCGATGAGAAAATGTCTGATATAATATTTCCAACAGAACCACTATGTCTGGAGCATATAAAGGTAGTATATGAGGAGCTCTCGATGCACCATCTCCATTTCACCATTACACCATACACCATGGGGCTCACAAGAGGAGAGATGAAAAAAAAACAATACACCATCAATCTACTCTCAGAAGAGATGAAAACAATGCACCATCAATCTCCTCTTAGGAGAGATTAACATAGTACACCATCAATCTCCTCTGAAGAGATATGAAAATAGTACACCATCAATCTCCTCTTAGGGAGAGATGAAATTTGTACATAATTAATCTCTTCTTAGGGAGAGATGAAATTTGTACACCATCAATATCCTCTCAAGGAGAGATGAAATTTGTACCTCATGATTGCAAGCTTTAGAACCAAATTCCCTGACCACATAGGTCTTACGGTAACCCGATGATGCTATCAAACCAAGGCTCCCTCTCAAAGGGATCCTTAGCCATTCTAGGCTTCTTACATAATCTTCAACCTACTCAAAAGAAGAAAGGTAGCCATGGTGGATTTCAATACTTCTTTTATTAGTAACATCTAGCTATTCGTCCAACTTTAACCAAAGCTTTGAACAAAAGTAAACACCAACAACCTATCAATGCTATTTCTTTTCTCAACAACATATTCTTGCAACTTTTTCTTCATCAAGGAAGTAGCCATGGGCTCACAATCCATCATGCCACATTCTCAACAAGTATTTTATCAGGCTCATGTAACACTTTCAATCAACTCCCTCTTACACTAAAGAGGTTCTCATCCTTTGTGAGAAATATATCATCAACACGGAGAGAATTTCACAAATTCATCTTCAGTAGAACAACTTATTCCTTCAGTACTTCACCCTCATCAAAACAAAAATTAGTACGTGGTGAGCCCTTGGGGGGAGGTGGGGTGAGAATGGGGGGGTTGTCAGCACAGAGAGAGAAATAAAGAAGAGCATGGTCAGCTAAGGGGATGGGGGAAACAAAAAAGTGATGAATGAAGGGGAGGAGGTTCTGGCTAGAGAGGACATAATCAACAATGCTTGCTCCTCTACCATGAGGCCTACATGTGAAAAAACAGGAGTTTGGAAAACGCAGGAGGCCATTAAGAATCCACGGCTCCTAAAATTCATCCAAGTATAAAATATGTCGACCATAGGTGGTTAGGGGCCCCAACACATCATCAGACATCCTGTGAAATCCCACTGACTCTTAATCGATCTCTTGGATGCAGTACACGTCCTCAAACCGATTGTGAAGAGGGATCTGGAGGGCTCTAGTGTGGGAGTTGAAGTCACCCAGAAGAATAACCTCCCCAACTGCTGAATATTGGGCTATTTCGACATTAAAATCGACAAAGGGGTCCCCGTTAGGTCCATTATGAATGGCATATGATGAAGAAGCAATAAGGAAGTAACAAACAACAATTTAAATGTCCTTGGGGAGAGGAGAGACCCCTCGAACCCATAGTATTAAAAACCGGAACCGGTGACTGGACCAGTGGACCTAATGAACCGGTAACCAGACCGGTGGACCTAATGAATCGATAACCGGACCAGAACCAGTCTAACCAGTACTGGTCAGGTCTAAATGAACAATTTAAAAAAAAAATACATTAAACAATTATTTTTTAATAAAAAAAAACTATTTTTAAGATTTGCAACCATGATTCCAAGCCAATAGAGACAAAATATGAAAATTTTGCTCATTTATATACCATGTAAAGGTGAATATATCAAAATGGCATTATGGCACCGAGTGAAATACATATCATCGAAAAAATACATAAGCAATGAGGCTCCAAATGACCCATCAAGTCTAAAAACAATGCTAAAAGCTATGAGCATTGAGGCCATTGGCCTACATAGTACAGTGACAATCTACTACAAATCTACATATATGATATTACTAAATTCTAATTAATGATCAAAATTATCACTTGAAATTTGAAACTTCTAATCATGATCAAAGTTCAAACTCAATTGGTTGAACTTGAGTCTCCCGACTCTCGACTGCCAAACTTTGCAACTGCTCCAGTCACAAACTTCTCTATTGGTTCAGTGACTTCAGTCTCAAACTTCTGAAGGTATTTTGCCCTAATATTCCCTATTACTTCATTTGGTGCTCCACATGGCTTTACATGGCCTCCTATCCCAGCCAAGTGTTGCTTGAACCTGTAAATACCCCCTCCTGCAATATTATTTTGGCAATATTTGCAAATCATTTTGCCATCAATCATATCACAATGAGCCCATTTAGTATCCTTGCCTTTTGGAGGCATGATGGCTACTACTTAGCTCAAGCAGCAAGCCTCAAACTCTATGTTGTTCCACTACTCCAACAAAAACTCAACTCTCCAAGCTCTCAATCAAACACACAAAATCTCCAAATGAGATGGTGTGAGACAAATGAGAGGTTGCTCCTACTTATAAAGGATTGGAGAGGGTCTCCAAGATAGCTCCAACTCCAACTCCAAGCCTCAAAGATCACTGCTCCAACAAACACTCAACACTCTCCAAGCTCTCCATCAAACTCACAAACTACAAATGAGATGGTGTGAGACAAAGGAGAGGTTGCCCCTGCTTATAAAGGATTAGGGAGGGTGTTTTTGGATGGAAACAACCCTCCAATTCCCTCCAAATCAGCCCTAAACATTCTTGTTGGCCATCCATGGGTCCCTACAACAACTTAGGTGCTGACCGGTCAGTTAAGGACGGAACCTACCGGTTAGCACCGGTTAACCGGATTTTCAGGCTATATGCAGTTGCTGACTGGGTTTTTCAACCGGTTTGGACTGGCCAATGGTTTGACCGGTTTCCGGTTTGAACTGACCGGTTTTTAACACTATGCTCGAACCCGAACCCACATTAACCTTGCAAACTCATCCACAGCCACCGAAGAAATCTTGCTCTGAAAGGAATCTCTGATGAAGCAAGCAACTCCCCCAGAACCTTTGATACCACCAAAACCCCTCGTCTCCTGCCTACAAGTTGAGAACTTATGGTAACCTGTAATTTTTGGGAGAGGTCGAACATGGCTCTCATGCGTCTCGGTGATGAATAAGATATATGATAGTCAAAGAGAATCATATAATAGACATGGCGATGCCCAAAATGACCCATTCCCATTTCAACAATTAACGGAAATGGATTCCCCTTGTTGCCTCCCCCAACGAGCCAATCATTTGGAGGACCCATAACGAGGCTTCCATCCAGGTGGAAAAGTGTCTCGAATCACTACTTTGAGGTTCCTAATAACTGCACATTTCCCTGCCTGATGTGCTGCTGTAACCAACTCCCTAGAGTGTTTGAGCTCAGCAACCTGTGTTTTAGTGAGATCTTCATCAAGGAATATATTACTAGGAAGTGAGAATAGATTTCTGTTAGCTCTAAGAGCCCGAAGGCAATCAACCGCTGACCTAAACCAGAGAAAGAGAGTGGAATCGTACCCAAGCCAAGCCCTATCAATGGTCACGTCATGAAGATCTATTTTTTCATTGAGGAACAGGGTCCCAACCACCATGGGGTCTGAGGATGTGAGAGGCAAAGGAAGTCCTCTCAGTTTGAGGTTCAATTCTCGTGCTTGTCTAGTTCATTCTTCCATGAGTTTAGATTGTACCACCTCCTCAACTACAGCTAGAGGTGGAGCGCGGGGGGTATCCCTCCCTCTAGCAGCTTGTTCCCATGAGCTGATGTGTGTTTTTGTTTCTTGTTTAAAGGCCACTTGCTGAGATTTGATCTCCTCCTGTTTGGTTTTTAGATCGAGAATTTCAGAGTGTAGATTGTCATTAGAGGGGTGGTGGTGAACTGCTTGCTCCTTGTTGTCCCTCAATAGCTACTTCAGTGAACCATTCTCGCCTTCCATTACAACTACTCTGTTCCCAAGTTCATCAACCTCTCTTATTAGTGCCTGATTAGAGGATTCAAGGGTTTCCAATCTCCTAAATATTTCCTGAAAATCTCTGTTGCCACATCGAAATCCATAATCGGGCAAGGGTGACGGTTCCGACAAGATTTGAAAGAAGTCTTTGACACCTATGTCTATGTCGGTATGAGGTCCTGACGACGTCGTCACCTGCGGTTGATCCTGAGAAAGAAGCATGGAATATTCTGAGAGCCGCTGTTGTGAATTATTGTGGAAGCCCAATTGCAGGCACCCCAAAAATTTTCAACTTCTCTGTGCTAAACTTGGCTGTGAGTGGATCAAGATGTGGCCCGCACGAGAAATCATTGAATAGGAAGGAAGGCCAAATCCAGTATCCAGTACTACTTTTGTAGAGTAGAAAATGCAGCAAATAATACGATCTTATCGGGAGCTATAAGCGTCCATATTAGCCACAGTGCAAATATCAAAGTGACGGCCTGACTTTCATCTTCGATAGCGTCTCCTGCTTTCCACCAGCTTCCACCTAGTAAAAATGGCATCAATTCACCTTTCAAAATGTCTACTTTAATGGCTTGTTCTCTCCATAATGTCTTGTGCAATGGGGCCTCAAAAAAACAAAGGAACACTCAAACAACTTCAAGATTTGGGTTGATTTCTAAAAGTACTGATGTTTTCCACATGTTTATACAACAGGGAGAGTTGACAACACACCATGTTGTACAAGTTCAGAAATCATGTACAAATCCAAAACAAGCACTGCCTTTCTTCACATGGGAAACTCATAAACCAAAACTCCTGCACCACACAGAGGCATACAATTCTATGCTAGAAATCCTCATCCTTCTCATATGCCATAGGAGAAGGTGAACCACTCATTCTATGCATATCTCATCACTCATAGGGGAAGGTGAACCACTCACCCTACACACGTGTCCGCAATCGTAGGGGAAGGTGAACCCCTCACCCTACACACATGTCAACTACCATGGGGTATCACAGGGGAAGGTGAATCAGTCACCCTATGGTCGCTCATGGCTCAATACGTACCCCAAGCCCCCAGGAGCTCCCAGAGCTCAATCTTCAATCAAGGATCACTTCATGTAGGGAATAATGCCAGACTGCTTTCTGAAAACCAAGACTAGTTCTTGATGATTGTATTGATGACTGGTATGTCAATAGGAGCCTCATTGCTCCACCCAGCAACATATAGATGTATATATGAAGGCACACAACTTACTAAAAGGCTTCAAAATACATACTGACTTAAAACTCGACATTCGAGCAGCAGATATCTTAGCAGCACTGAGAAATCCTTGGACTTTTGCATTTTAGGATTCCAAATCTTGGTAAAGAAAATACTTAACTGCTCTTACTCCCTCTTACTCATGGAGACCATAATCCTAAGCTTGTCTTCCCATATATGATTCTACAATATCTCATATGATTAGACTTTCCCCCAAAGTATCCATCTGGCAATTTGTTCAACATGAGATCCATTTAAATTTGAAGATAATTTATTAATGCAATTGAGCATGGTATGATTTTGGAAGTGCACTTCGAAAAACAGAAATGTCTTTTGCTAGACTTGCGGGGAGGGATAAGACATACCTTTACTCAAAATGTAATCATTAGTATCTTATTTATTTTCTTTAAATCCCGAAGGTAGCTTTGAAAGAGCTTCATCATCAGTAACCAACGATTCATGAGAGGATCATATCATGGACATATCCTTGTAGTAAATTAGGGAATCTTCCAATCATACTCCAAAGTCTGGGCTTTTTCTTTTATTCCAATCTGGCTGATTTGTATTCTTTATGTTGTCTTTAACACAATGATTCAATTAACTATTCGGGCTATACTATAGTTGGACCAAAATCTGAGTACTGTATTGAATATAAGGATTCAGTATAAGATTTGCATCCTGTTAATCTTATATGGTAAAACCTCCTTGGACTTGTCATCGTCAGACAAGTTTTAGTATGAAGATTCTCAGCAAGACATATTTTCAATGAGGCATGGTATGCTGATTAAAACTATAGTATATACCTCATCTAGTGAAGGGTCTTGGTGAGTTGATTCATACATACCCTTATTTTAGTTATCATTCTGGGTATGTTTAACCTTGTTAAATTTTGTATTTAGATCTTCGTTAAGCCTATGGTTAGGGCTTGTCTTTAGTAAATAAGTTAGGGTATGCAAACTCCTTAACAAAGGCTTTGTATTGTGTCTTTTACCATGCTTCAGTAGCAAGCCTGTGCATCACTACAATATTGGATTGCAGATTAAAGTGTCATCAACATTTAAAGAAAGAAACCTACAATAATGTAAGACATTTCACCTTGGAACAAGTAGTTTTTATAGCAAAGGTATTCATCATTAGTCCAATACTAGAGGTGACATTGTGATTTGTGTGATGTGATAGTGGTGTAACTTGAAGATATGGTTTTTTCATACAATTTGGATGATCTGTATTATTTATGTTGTCTTTAACACAATGATTCAATTAATTATCCAGGCTATACTATATTTGTACCAACATCTAAGTACTGTATGTAATATAAGGATTCAGTATAAGATTTGCATCTTGATAATCTTATATAGTAAAACATCCTTGGACTTGTCACCATCAGACATGTTTTAGTATGAAAATTCTCGGCAAGACATATTTTAAATGAGGCATGGTATGCTGATTTCAACTATAGTATATACCTCATCTCGTGAAGGGTCTCGGTGAGCTGATTCATACATACCCTTATTTTAGTTATCATACCTTAACCTATAGCCATAACTTCATCATATTGTATTTCTTTCGATTCATTCAAACTATGAAAAATCTTAGCAGAATAGATTCCGATCTCCTGTAGCATTTCAATAAAATATCCTTAGTACATCTCAAAATATCCTCAGATGTCATACTGTAACTTAGGATGGCACATATTACAATAATTCAATCACCTGTAAATTTAGTAATATGTAGAGTAGCTCTTGGACTACTTAGATCAAGATCATCAACCAATTGATGTAGTCCTTTTAAATCTCATCATCTGACAACCTACCTTAGCCAAGAATAATATAAGTTACCTCTTTATTGCAATCCTGGTTAGAAATCCTTAAAATGGTGCCACAACATGTCTTCTTAGATTCGTCAGAGATATTATTTGGATACGAGTCTCAACTCAACTTGGATAGGTGACACAACACTCATTAACAGAGATAGGACCTTTTCTTCAACTTGGATAGGTGACACAACACTCATTAACATTTTTTATGAGACCAGGTCATAGCTGCTCAACTTTTCTACCACATAAATGTATTAACAGTGGCTTCTTCTTCTAACGGTTCTTCATGAATGAGCACTTTAAGAGTGCTATAGCCCTTGTCCAAGACGCCAAATTCAAAAGGAGCTGCATTTTATTTTACTTATAGATCAAAAACTTTCAAAAGGTTACAATTCTGCTATCCCTGTTATGTCCTTGCTTTAGAATATTTCTCGAGATAGGACTTTGATTTTCTCAAAAAAAAACTCACTGATCAGGGCCTTCAGTTATTCCGGAAGTAGCTTTGTATAGTCTCAGGAAATCACCCTCGTTAAACACTTCAGAGAGGCTAATTTGTGGTCCTTGGTAGCTTCATCACTTTCTGCTTTCGAGGCTTTTCATTTCTATTATTGCAATTAAATCAGAGAATTGTCATAGGACCCCACAATATAGGGCACATTTCTTCAAGATATAGGGACAACATACATATCAATATCTTCATAGGATCAGCATCACTCTGTTTCTGAAATTATATCTCAACCAAACCTTAAATGTAAGAGATAAAAATTTGAAATGAAGGGCCAAAAAAGTAATCAAACCTTTGTTCTAAGGAGGATGGAGTGATGTTTAAATCATCATCAGCAGATCCATTTCAAGAGTACAAAACACTGGTTGAAATGGTGCTTCAACTACAACTGGTTGGAGAGGACTTGTTGCTAACTTCTATTGTCCTATGAAAAAATGTCATGGCTAGCATTCTCTGACAAATCTGCGCACATTTTTCAATATAGTTGGCCAATCATAGCCACCCCTAAGGATCTTATGTACAATTTTCTTTTCTATGTGATGTTCTCTCTCAAAACTAGATGGATCTCATTGGTTAAGCTTGTTTCTTCATTCAGGCTAACAGATCCAAAACAAAACCATTGTGATTTATCCATCCCAAAACTTTCTCTATGAAGTAGTATCTTGAATCTTTTAACCTCAAGGCCCTTTTCTTGTGCTCGGGAAGGTGTCTGGGTCTATTCAAATTCTTAAGGTAGTAGATGATCTCTGTATGCCAGTTGATGTAACTGCATTAGCCAAGTCGATTCCAAGAGCTTCTTCATTGACCTTGGTCAAAATCTTTGTTAATCTCTGACCCTTACTATTTTTTGTGGGTCTTATCTCTAAATAATATTCTCGAATCTTAGCAACCCACTTACCCCTTGATCCCAAGAAAACATGTTGTGACAAGATATCCTTCACTGTTGGATGAGGAACAAATGCTATAATATTTGAAAACCGAATGTAGGTTCTAAAATGCTTTAGTGATTTTACCAAAGCATAGGCCTGCTTCTCCATGATGGCATAGTTCAATTTTGCATCCCTTAGCATTTTACTCACAAACGCAATTGGAATTTCATTTCCCTCTTCATTATTTTGAAGAAAAATTCCTGCAATAGTATAATTAGAAGCAAAAGAAATAACAAGAAAATATTTTTCAAAGTTAGGGCTCATCAAAACTGGAGAATTGACTATAACATCTTTGACATTATGGAATGTTGTATGGATTGCATCATCCCATGTAAAAACTGCATCTTTCTTTATCATCTCTTTAAGGGGTTTTGTGATCTTTGCTACATTCGAAATGAATCTTCAGATGAAGTTTACTTTTCCAAAGGAAAACTGCAACTCTTTCTAATTTCTTTTCATGTATTTTAACGTCCTTGTATATTTTTATCAAAGACCCAATCTTCTCATTCTCTTTCGAAGTGATTACTTTTCCAATCTTGATCAAGATTGGATTTGTCTCTATCCCTACATTGGTATCTTCATACTCATTTGTTTGTATTGTCTCAATTCTACCTGTAAACTCATTGTCTCTGTTGAATCTTGCTCAAGATTGGATTTGTCTCTATCCCTGAATTGGTATCTTCATACTCATTTGGTTTTATTTTCTCAATTCTACCTGTAAACATGTTGTCTCTATTGAAGCTTGCTTCCAAAGGAACCATATCTGAAGCGATTTTGTTGGTTGGTCGTTGTTTTATTGAATTATATTCCCTCATGTCAATCTCATACATTTAAAATTCTTTTTTGTTGTCGAGGAACCCAACTATTTCTGCATCACCTTCAAAAAATTACCAATGCTTGATTTTTTCTGGAATTTAAGGTGTGTAAATCATCTCAATTCAGCCACCTTGGTCTAGCATTGGACAAGGTTGAATAAGGTGGTTGAAACTACTAAAGCATCAGATTTTTCAGTCATGGCCTTGGGCACCACTTCTAATCCCAAGATATCAAATTTCTCTATGGCAATTGGTACTGCTTGTCCATATATTTTCAGCCTTTCATTTTTCCAAGCATGCAACCCTTTCACTTGGCATACAATGAGGTCAAAACCACCTATTACTTCTAAAATTTTATTTCCTAGATCTCTAGATGTAGTTATACCAAGCAAAAGTGCCTCATACTTGGGAATTTTTTTAGTAGCTTCGAATTCCAACCTATAGCTAAATAAATCAATACCTTATCAAGAGAGGTTAGGATTATACTTGCCCCATTACCTTGTTTTGAACTTTCAAAATCAAAGTTCATCTTTCACATTCTTCCCGCATTTGTCCTTGGTGCTAGCTCTGCTACAAGTACAGTGTATGATCCCATGCTTTCCTCCAAACAAGTGAAATAGTTCTCAAGTTTCCTTGGGCTTCAACATGGTTTTCACTGAAAGGTTCTTTTTACAATATAATTGTCTCAACAAAAGGAGTTAGGATGGTAGTATATGAGAAATTCATTTGTATGTGTCCATATTTGATGCCCATTTGTGTGATAACAACATTCCCTTGTTGCACGAATGTCCAACACTACTATGTCTATAATGATGAAGACATTAGGGTAAGTTGTTGGATGGACTTGGAGGTTCTTGATCAAACCCACTAAAGGAATATCTCGGGAATCAAATTCACATACATTTCGATAGGTTCTTGAAGTCTTCAAATACATTTTCTTTGGAAATTCAAGTGCCATTACATTCATGGCATCTTCAGAGTCTAGCTTACAGTTGTGCAAAATCCAAACTGTTACCACCCATAAAATGAAGAAGGGCTCATGCAAAGGGTTCATATTTGATCTTCAATAGGTTGACGCGAGGATAATATGAGGATCCTCTTTCCCATATAATTTCGATCTTTGAGATTTTGTAACTTCAAATCATAATGTCTATCCAATTTGTTTCTTGCATGTTGGAAACTTCACAAGTTCAACGAAAGGCATTGAAACGTTCACAATTGTTGTCTAGCATGAAATACCATAATCTGAATTTTTCAAAGTTGATGTTTCTGTACATGTTTATAAGTGCATCAAGAGGGCTACTTCTAAGCTTGAATCTCAAATACAAGCAAGGAAGTCTGTTGAAGTAGAAAACATAGGTTTGGAGATGACATCGAATCACTTAATGGCCATTCCAGACATTATTTGCAAGCAGGAATTAATGGAATCCTCTCCAGAAAATTTTGAACCTGAATTTGGAAGCCAAGCCATAATGGCAGGTAAAATGGCAAAGGAAGATTCAAGGAAAATCTTTAGAAGAATTCCAGACATTCTTAATGTGGGGGAGTTAAAGGTCACATTGCCAAATATTTCCACTGTAGCCTCTGCAGAAAAATTTAAGGTGAATATTTTGGAACCTGAATCAGGATGTCAAGCAAGGATGGGAGGTGAAATGGAAAAGGTGTATTTAGGGACTTCATTTAAATGCTCTAAGGTGATTTCATATGACGAAATCAGTAAAAGTGGTGAATTTCCAAGGGAAATGAATGACATATTCCTTCTAAACAGACAAACATGGAGAGTAGAAACAAAAGTTGCTGAAAAATTAAATGAAACATTAAACTCGAAGGAACTTGCAATTATAAAATGGGAGACAGTACTTAAGAACCCCATTTTGGAGCTTGAGTCTGAAAGACAAGCAAATAATGCTGCAGAAAGAGAAAAATATGGTTCCAAGAGGACATTAAATCACATAAGATCTATTCCAGACATTCACTATAGGAGGGTTTTAATGGCCATTCAAGTCGTATCACCGAATGTTTTTTCTGAAGCCTATGCAGAAAAAATTAAGACAGATATTGTGGAATCTGAATGTGAAATGCAATAAAGTATTGTAAGAGAAATGGAAAAGTTGGATATAGAGATATTTTTTACAAGGAGTCCAGAATTCTTTTACAAATAGGAATTAATGGACATTCAAGTCATATTTCCAAACATTTCTTTTGAAACATCTGTAGAAATTATTAAGGGACATATATTGGAACTTCAATCTGTAAGACAAGTGAGGATGGCAAGTGAAATGGGAAAGGCATACCCAGATATTTCATTTAAGTACTTGAAGATGGTTGCAGACAAAGAAATCAATCGGAGTGGTGAAATTGCAAGGGAATAGGAAGAGGCCCTCAATCAAATCTCAGAGACTTGGAGGGTAGAAAAAAATATTGCAAAACAATTAGATGAAGCTTTAAGCTTGAAACAATCAGATGAAGGAATTAAGAGAAAACAGAAATGACTGAAGGAGGCTATCTTGGAGCTTGAAAGTGAAAGGCAAGCAAGAAAGGAAGCTGAAACAGAAAAAGCATGTTTGGAGACAACGCTAAATCACTTGAAGGTGATTTTAAATAGAGAACTAAAGAAAAGTGACGAATTCAAGAGGCAAAGAGATGAGGTTCTTTTTCAACTGGCAGAAGCTTGCAGAGAGAAAGAAAACATTGCCAAGCAATTGGATGAAGTATCTAGGGAAAGGAATGATGCACTCAATCAAAATGAAGAAACTTGGAAAGAAAATAGAAGGGTTGCAATACAACTAGTTGAGGTTTTGAGATTAAATGAAATTGCAGTTAGGCAGAAGGATGCAAGACTTTTGGAGGCTCTGTCAGAACTTGAATTTGAAAAGATCAGGTAATTGCACATTTGTGTATTGCAAGATATTTTCTTGCACATATGCAGCCCACTTTAAAATTTCATGAATATATTTGAAGGCTTCATTTACTGTGCTGCAATTTCCTGCCTTCATTTTCCATATAAACAACTTATGGCTGCTAAGATATGCATAGAGATCCTTGAATTTCATTGCCACATAATAGTAAGCTTGATGGTCTAGTGACTGATTGTTGTGGTGTGCTTCCACTGGATTGAAATCCTTAAACTACTCACATACAGTAAGTGGCACTCTATTAATTTTATCCTAAAAAATGTCATATTTATTTATTAATAGAATGAATGGTGTATCTCTGAAACATGAATGCTCCACAACATTCTCAAAAAGTTATTTACTGAAGGTCATCTTATTTCTCAACCCACTTTTGGTCATATAAACTTATAGCAACACAGAATATTACAGTTCGTACATTCTCAAATATTTCCAACCCCTTACACCCTTCATTTAATCCTTTATTATTTACTCTAATAAGCTGATACTTAAAAGTTGGAGTTGGACAATCAAAGTTTTCATTATAAGGTTCTGACATTGGATTGCAATCATCAGTTGAAAATTCTATAAATGCTAACCCATTACTTTGAATCACTCCAACATATAAAATGTGAGATTCTAACGAATTGTATGCATTACTTGATACCTCAATAGCCCATTCCTAGAAGTGACCAGCAACATCAGGGAGGACATGCAGCTCATTTCTTCTTGAAAACGTAGCCTGAATTGCAGGGTCTCTCCACATTTCATCAACTATTGGGGCATACTCACGTGTTGTAGCTGGGAAAAAACCATCTAAATCCCCCATTGTCATAATTTCCAGAAGCCAATTGGAAAAATGTTTCGATTTTGGATTGAGAGAGTAAGTACATTGAGAAATTTCTTTATCATCACTTTCATTTGAGGTAGAAACTTGTTCATGTACACTAGAACCATCCATATCTACTAATATTTCCTCCTCAAAATGCTCACGCCCCTCAAGAATTTTGCAAAGGTATTTACATAGGTTTCTCTTTATCATCATTTCGATGTTTTGCATCTCCTCCTGTGAAAAATTCTCACCCTTGTAGAGAAATTTTTCCAGCTTGAAAATTGTACTAGCACCAGAGCCTTCATATCAAAGTAACAAGAGCTTTTGAATCTTCTTCTGTTTCAAGCATTCTTGGATAGAACTGCTAGAATTATTATCTGTATTTTCCCTCGAGCCCTCATAGTTACTCTAAGGGGTAGGTAATGATATTAAAGAGCATATCAACCTTGTTGAGAAATTAGGGCGTTTAATTCAATTTCTCTTTCATGATAATTAATTGTGAACTTTTTATGCTTCTTTTACTTAGATATTATCTTTGTTAGATTATTATGTCTTTCATCAAGTCAATTATCAAAAAGCAAGAGACACAAAGTTTAGGCTCTTCAAGCCAGGGCCAAAACCTCTCCCTCTTGGAGAGGAAAACCCAAAACAAATTCTTCTTATAGATCTTCCATTAACGAGTACCATAACCATGAAATAGACCCTTGACACCAGTATGCCTCCAAGACCCTTGTCACTCCTCTTCTCGGCTTCTCTAGCTGATCTCTTCTTTCTACACTGCACTGCACCTTTACTAGGGAAGCTTGGTCCCTAGTCTACCAGCCCCAAACTGCGTGCTTCTTCTTGGATTCCTTTGATCTTATGCTTAGCTGCCTAAAGTCTTCTTCTCGGCCTACTTCCAACATCCTTCGGACATCTTTGAAACTCAAGATCAAGCCTTTCTTCATGATGTTGTAGCCTTCCTCTTTATTGTGATTACCTTCGGCCTCCCTGAGATATGCGAGATAAACTTGCAAACCAAAATAGAGATATGATAAGACTTTCTTCCTTCGATATCACACCTCATTTCTTGAACTAATCACAGATCCTTTTATTGTTGTACTACCTTCTTCACGCATTGTTCTACGCACTAGAAGAGAGACTTATCTTTTTCTTTGATAGCCTTCTGTCTGAAATGTGCGAGGTGGTATAGACCCAGAAAAAAGGTAAGTATACCTCTTCTTTTCTTCCCAGACTAGCCTCCTATTCTCGCATCAATGTAGACCCAAACTTTGCTCTTCTATCACATACATGATCCAAAATTTCTTACACCATAATGAGGCCACATCATCCTTTATATAGTGTTTGGATTTAGCTTGTAGGCTAACATTAGGTTTGTGTGTAAGCCGACTTCATCAAGGAGAATATTCACCATCTTTAACTAAAGCCAGACACTATCTTTGTCTTCTTCATTACATAAATTCATAATTACAAGTCATTATGAAGAACGAACTTAGTTACATGTTCCAACATTCCCTCTTAACTAGGGAGGTATTCATAATGGTACATAGTCACTCTCAATCTGAAGAATCTCATAAGAAAAATTCGATTGGTAATCCATCTGTTATAGCATCTTATTAACCAACATTGTCACAGTGCAAGGCCTTGATTAACAACTCCATCTCTTCACGAGACCATGAACTACAATGCTGGCGAGACCAATGATTATAGACATCTTCATCATTGTTTCCAAGGTACAGACTCCACCCACGTGTTCACCAAGTATGACCTCATAGGACTATTCTTTTGGGGATAGCTAATCCTCAAAGAATACCTGTCCTTTCACGACTACTCTTACCCTAGCTACCCTAATACATCCCCAAAAGAGTATCATATGCCAGAGGATTATCTAATCCCACATTATGTCTTCCAGGTGAAGACCAAAATGATACGTCTATCTCTCCCTCTTAATTAGGGAGGACATACCCTTTGCTATCAAGGAATTTTCTCAAGCTCCCTCTTATCCAAGGACTCGTCAAGGCTCCCTCTTAGCCAAGGACTTGTCCAGGCTCCTAGGGACTTGCTTCCAAGTTTCTACCAGGTAATAAACTTATTACCAGCCCCCCTCTTAATCAGAGAACTGTAGCAACAATGATGAAAACACCGAGCTGCTCATGAAGAACTACTTTCTTTGATGTCATGAATTTCTTCGTTGTTGAGGAGTCTTCATCTTTGGGATATCTTCATTAGGGCTCAAATCACCCATCACTTTTGATTTTTGTCCGAAAGTGTTCCATCAATTTTTCATCTGGTCTACCTTCATATCATGTTGCTTTCCTTCGAACCATACTTCTTCCAAGGATCTTACATCCTGCAATATGGTTATCAACTTGTGGAAGACATATACTTCCCTTTGGCTACTTTGAATAAGCTCATCATATATTATTCAATTATAAATATGAATACTTAAATCAAAATTTACCTTAGTGATGATCTTTCACCATGGCATCCTTCTTGTAGGCATCAACATCCTTTTTTATCTCCTAAAGATATGTATTGTCAAGGGTCTCTATATTTTCCATACTTCTATTAGATTCCACATATATTCCCTGGAGATCCCCTAGTCAAGTCTTCTTGGCTTTCTTGGATGTTGATTGCTTCTTTCCATGGTTGTACTTTCCATGATATTCCTTTTTCTTTCTCCACGGTTTTATTTCATTCCTAGGAACTTCCATTGCTCAGTTCCTTGATAATGTAAAACGACCTCATATTCCATATGAGGACATATTATGTCAATTTCATCTAGTGTAGATCATGCCCTTTTGGCAACTTCTGCATCATAAGAGTTTCTGCTTTCTATTTCGATTATACTTCTAAAGATAGAAGTATACTACCTGCAACCACATGGCATGACTTCATAGCATCCAATGTCAACATATATATACATGTACCTCATTATTTTCCCTTTGAGTCATCTTGCAGCAGGTTTCCTTAGAATGAAAGAGTTTCATTTTCTTGATCTGCTTCATCAATATGTCATCATATTCTAATCCCAAAATTCTGTAAGTTATAATTCTTGATGAAACCTTTTTCTTCCTTCCTAACTAATGAATCCAAAGAGGATTCCATTATAAAATGTCAGCACCTGTTTCCATATTGATTATTGAATGATGACCCTTGATCTAGATGACTACCTTACATAAATATTGTTTTTTATGAGGTTCCTAGGAGCCACTTCTTTCATGGCACTCTTGTTGACTGATGTGGTCTTATTCCTTGGAAGGTTCTAAAGGCATTGGAACGTTCACACTTGTTTTGTAGCATGAAATACTTCTAAATCTTGACACACCGATTTCATTCTACCTCTAGGACAATACCCACAAGTTGTTCGTATGTGAAGAGCCATGATTTAGAGAAAGGATAAAGTAATACATATCATGTTGCAAAGCTGTATAAGATAAAGACGTCCTATTCTCCTACTGGTTCTTCAATTGGATTCTCCAAGTTGTCTCCTAAACCATTTTCTGCCCAGGATGGTTAGTCTTATCAGGTTCTCCTAGCTTCTACCATACATACTAGTTATAATTTTGGCCTTTGGAAATTTAGCATGAGTTGATGCTCATTCTGTTGTGGGTACACTTTCTTCTCCAAGACTATTTGCTAGGTGCTTCTTCTGTGTTTCTCTTCACGCAACTTCTTAATTTTCAATTTCTGACCATTGAATAGATTTTATCTTAATTATGAACTGGCAAACCCTGGGTTCAAGCTTAACTCCATGCTTAATAACCACCCATGGATTAAGAAGTCCACACCAGTCACTTACAAATTTCGAACATCACAATCTATCTACTTACAATTTCACTTATAATAGCGCCAGTGCCTTGAGATGCTATATTTTACTCTTAAAATGTGGGAACAGATGTTGGAAATATTGTCATTGATGGCAAAGGAATTGGCAAAGCAAAGACAAGAAGGCAAAAGAAACAGAGAGGTAGCAAAGGTAGCAGATGAAACAGAAGAATTAGGGGTTTAATACAGTTTGCAAAGGAGATGGAAAAAGGGAGCGCTGCTAGAAATAGTCAAGGCAATAGATTGAAGGAAAATTTGAATACCTGGCCAAGATTTTTGTATGTGGATGAAGAACCGTGGAATTATGTTAAGTATGGTTGAGTAAATTTGGAATTTCCATGACCTGTGTAATCAATTTCATAATGGTCAGAGGATACCTATGGCGCACAGAGAAGAATGAATTCATCATTGCAGAGTTAGGATATGCGTATTATATGTGTATTGACTGATGTAATTCTTGTATGGAATCCCCTGAACCTCTGTGTGAATAATCTCTGTAATGGAGTCGAATGATGTCCTGTGTAATTGGAAGGGTTGAATAATACTCTGTATCTAATGAGGGAGTTGATGGGAGATGGCGCAGATTAATGGAGTAGCGGAACACTTGGTGACGACGGAACGCAAATCATTAAAGAGCAATTTAATTATAATAATACTTTTAAAAGGTGACGAAACCCTGCGTGGATGAGCGGAACCATGACCATATGAACAGTAAAGGTGGTTTACGGTTTTCATCGCACCACCTATGCGGAGTAAGCGGTATTTCCGGATGAGGAGCGATTCCATAGAATACTCAACACGTGTCCCTGTACGAATTTACAAAACCGCTTTTCACTATGCACCATCGCGCGTTATAATTCGACCCAGGATGCCCAGCGATATCATTGAGCACCATTGATCTGGGAAGGGGTCATCGGACGATCATCATTTATTGAAGGTGTGCGAATATTAACATAGGTACGGCGGGCCATCACCCATTAACGTTCAGCATTGGAGGTCGAGCGATATGCATATACGTCGTTGATCTAGAAGCTTGCTAATCTAACGGTGATCGGACGCTGGTCTTGCACAAGGTTTACTATGGTACGATGGGCGTATTGGATTGGCTATTAACTATGTATGTGGGCCCGGGGTCAAAGGTTTATTGCAAGATTAATTTATTTGAAAGCATTGGATGTTTCTATAAAGTCCAAAGGGTTAAACTTTAGATATAAAGCTGGGGAATTCAAAAAGTTGTAAATATAATTATTTGTCAATTTCTTTAAAATTGATAAATAAATTAAAAAGAGATCAAAAGCCCCGTGGGACAAACTAAAAGGAATACCACTAGCGGTTCGTGGTTTTGAATCATGGTTTTAATAAAGGGAAAACTATATAAGGAGAAGAAAAATAATGAACGAGGTGTGCATTGTAAGGGTTGTGAATAAATTTTCTAAAAAGAATATCTGTATGGGCGAGCTCTGTTCTTAACTAATAAATATGAGACCACGATGCACCCATGAATATAATCTGACGATGATAAATATCTAGTGTTATCACTCAGGTTTTCCTTGAAGTTGTGGAAAAGGAAAGTAAACCCGAGGTAACCACAAACTAACCTTCAGATACAGAATCTAGCCAATATGTATCCAGAGAGGGCTCTCTCTTTAAAATTTAGCTTTGTTCTTAGAAAATATTAGGCTAGTTATAAGTCCAAGAGTTTGTTTGAATTTGAATGGTGGAATCCACCAACTAAGGGCAAGATTGAGTATTTCAGGCCATTGGGCTATGGACTCGAAAAGATGGCTTTACTAGATTAAGATTTTACACCAAAGATGGCTTTGCAGGGCAAGGTAGCCAAACAGAGGACAATTTTAGATATTAAAGTGAATGGAATGGATTTTGAAGGGATGAAAGGCAATTAAGAATCTTTCAACATGTTCAAAGAAAGAAAGTGAATGATTACAAATAAATAGAAGTTAAGAATTCTTTACTATAGTAATCAAAATGTTTAAACCAGCGAAACAAGAGCTATTAAGAATTCGTTGCTTATAACCAGTTTAGAAGAAAACATTTTGGAATAATCGCAATTGAAATTAGAGTACACTTAAGTAAGTTCCGATTTATTCTTTTATGTCAATTATTCAGAAATGGAACACAGTGATATTATAAACAGATATAAAACTTAAAACATAGGATAGAAAAGACTTATTGAACTGTAGTCTGACACATGAATCCTGCAAAAAGTCTTGAGCTTCAAATCGTCATCCAGCTATTAGGTCTCTGTAACAAGCAAGATTGGCAAAGTCCGATCACAGAGTTAACATCATTTCAACCAACTTTGGGATTCTAGGATCTAGCCCTCCTGAATCCGGAGAGGGATCTCTCCAATATGTACAAAGATGGATATTGTCTTTGAAGTTTAGGGTGATGATATTAGGCTAGTTATGAAGGCCAAGGGTTTTGTTTGGTTTTCTCGGATGGTTGAACATAGTTGCTGTCTGAGACGGAAAGATCTATATGCAAATAGGTTCAAAGGTGAGAAGTTGCAAGTGAACAAAATAAACTTTGATTCTAAAGTAAGATGATGGCAAGTTTCAATCCATTGGGCTATGGAGTCATAAGAGAATTTAATTGAAGCATCCAGGTTCAAGAGTAATCTATGGGGCAAGTCATCTAGGCCTAAGGATCTCTTTGAAGTTTGATTTATGGAATGGGGTGATTACAAAAAGAAAGGGAATTAACAGATGCAGAACAAAGAGCAGCCCAGGATCTGGTAAGTACTTTGAAACTAGCCAGCCTTTGACCAGGCACTTAAGAAAAACATAGAAGCAAACTAGGATCTGGTAAGTACTTTGAAACTAGCCAGCCTTTGATACACTTCTAATAGAACACAGATTAAAAACAAAGGGAAACTTAAAGGCAACCTTTGGAGCAGGAACTAGCGGGCATGGCTCACCTTTCTCCTCATCTTAGTCCTTCTTTACTTAGTTACTTTCAAGACAATCACCAAGATAACACAGAATGGCCCAAGATCTGATAAGTACTTTGAAACTAGTCAGCTTTTGACACATTCTAAGGGAAACAGACAAATAGTTGAGAAAACAAGAAAGGGACTCAGGGCTAACCTTTGATTTCCTCAATTCATTCCTCACACAACATATATGAAAGTAACATTTAAAAATAACATTCAGCAGTGACGAAAAGATGAGGGAACGCCAACATCTCTGTGCTTAGACTGAATTAAATCATTTCTAAATAACACAATTAGAAGAAACATTGGGATAAATATTTTTCAGCCAGAGAAGGTCACTGATATGTAGCAAACTCTAACACTGTTTAAACTGTTTTTTATAGTGGAAAATGAAACAAATTGAAAACAGAAATAAAATGACAAGTTACAGTAAGAATAACATCACCATCGGCATAGACTAGGATCCCATAAATCAGCTTGTATTGATTGCTTCAAACCGGTTACAATCTTCAAATCCAATGTTTTAATTCACCTCTCTTCACAACCTAATCTATCTGTTACAAGCAGAGCTCCAAGGGCCCATGAAACCACTATTTACAGTCAAGAGTTTTCCACTCAGAAACAGCTACAGCGCTTCAGCAATTACATTGACAACCAACTAATCCAACCCCTCACTCATCTTCTTCTGGAGTATTTATAGAAGGATGAGGAGGTGAGATCTGATAAAAAAATCTCAAATACAATTAATGCAGAATTAATGTCTTCCTGACCCCATGAGGATCGATGAAGAAATTCTACAGGTGTTACATTGCATTAATGTGTTTATACTTAAGAAGTAAGCTCGAAGAGAGCTTTTGTTGACCTTTGAGGCTCTGCATACTATTAGGGCTATTCTGCAAATATTCTGGAATAAAATCTGGTGCAGAAATAACTTCTTGGTTGTTCTGAGGCATAGTATCTGATCTTGTTCAATAAATTCGGCCTCTGAATGATCGTTCTGAGGCAATAGGTGGCACTGTGGTGGTTGAGGAATCAATTCGCCTCAAAGTATGGCGGTGGAGGCGATCTGTCTAATGAACACTTTTAGGTTTTGCTTTAATCCGTGTTCTGAGCCGGGGATTAAGCTTTTGATAACCGTCTTAGCCGTAATCCCCGCCAATTTGTTCATAAAACTGCTGCTCTGGTTCACTCTGTCTTCAATCCGATACTCTTTCTCTGCGCTGATATTGACGGCATTCTTCGAGCTTTACAGGGACGTGCGGCAACCAAAGCTCATGAAACTTTGTAGATATCATTGTTCTTCTCCGTAGGATCGATTCCCTGGACAAATCGGAAGGATTGGAGTCGTCACCCTCATCCTTTAGATTTCATAGAATACAAAGAAAAACCTTAAAAACCTGCAAAATACAAGAAAAATGAGGAAATCCTGCGTTATATGGATAGACTGCATCGGAAGTTGTGCGGGAAAATGGAGAAATCAGAACCGTTGATCTTATCGCGATCAACGGTCGGGAGCAATTTGAACAGTCAACGGGGAAAAAGGTGGACTGTACAACGGAATCGGAAGAACAAATGAGAGCCGTCGATCTGCGGAGATTGACGGTGGGGATCGGCTCTTGAATGCGCCGGGGAAGATTTAACGGGCGAGCGAGTTCGTTAAAGGGTGAGCGGAAAAGGCGATCGAGGACCATCGGATGGGAGGGCCCAGATCCGACGGTGGGGACGGATCCCGCTGCGGGGCCATAGGACGAGGTTTAACGTGCGGGGAATAGACATGGCACGGCGGTTTTCGGAGTGAGGTGGAGAACATGTGTCGGCCAGCGTGTGGGATCGCTGGCCGACGGTATAAAACCACTTCCGGACGAAAGGTGGTGCGGGCACAAACCGGTGGGAATGGAAAACAGCGCGGCGAAGGGGGGGGTCCACCAGGTGAGGGGTACACTCCACACCGTTGATCTGTGGGACAGATCGACGGCGGAGTTTTAATATGATTTTCTTTGGCGGAAAAAATAAAATAAACCCAACTCTGCATTTTACAAAGGTTTTCAATGTTTTCGGGTGATAAATTATTTCGGAGGGTTAAGCGCCTGGCAGTCTTAGCACGTGGTTCTGGCGGGGGGACATATGGATGGAGAGAAAGCGGGGGCTTAGCCTGAGGGGCTAAAACCTAACGCATAGAAAACGTATGTTTTTCTATGGTTTTTTAATGATTTTTGCAAGAGGAGAAAGGCTCCGATAGGTCAAAAAGCGGGTTTTTAACCTTAGGAAATGAGATTATTGGAGGGGAAAGGAATATAAAAGGGATTGATGGGGTTTTTTATGGATGAAAGGAGACTTGAAGAAATGAAGGAAAGATGGGAGAAGGGGGAGAGGAAAAAGGAGGAGGATGCAGCAATATTTGATTAGGATCTTCATGGAACATCAGAGGCAGAGAGGATGAAGAGTATGTAGAACCAATCAGTAGTTTGTGATCTTACCAACAGTCTTCAACCACCAACAAGTTTCAAGATTGAATTTGTTTCTTGAAGGCTGCAAAGAATATTTAGCCACCAACTGATATAATTGAAAAATATAGGTGGCTAACAGTGGCTCCACTTGGGGATGGTGTCTTCTTGAAGACATCAAGAATTCAGACTTGATTTCTCTGGGATGCTGACTGGTATCTGACCCATCACTTGCTCTTGCTTTTCTTCTGGACAAAATAATGTCAGTCATGAAAGAGAGATGAATTTCATCAATACAACTTCTACCTACCCCAATCCTACTAATCTAACATTTTTTCTTCATCAGAGTGCACTTGGATTGGCAAACTCTTAACACAACATTTTATTCTTTTGAAAGCAGGAAATCTAATCTACTTCTACTCCTTATTTCTCCCTGAACCTAGATTAAACAGTTGAGCTCAGATATTCCTCTACCTATTCTACTGTTTGTTGGGATTAAACAGTCCAACAAACTTTTATTCTCTAAATTCTACAACAGAAATTTAAAAATAGCCAAGTCAAGATTGAGCGGTTTGACTTGCTATGATCTATGGCATAAAGACAAGCTGCACATAGATTATTATTTGCAGAAAAATTTAAATCAAAACAGAAGGCTTAAGATCTGAAAATTTTCTCATTATGGCCTTCTCTCATATTCCCAGCTCTGTTTTTTCTTTTCAGTGAGCTATCTTTGCTTCTCTTCTGGTTCAAGTTTTGAGCGAATTAGAACCAGGTCTTTTCTCTTTGACTCAGAAATTGGAGTAGTTTTGAGTCAGTTTTTTGGAAACTTTGGTTCAGATTTTGAGTTTGTTTGAACCTTCATTTCTACCCTACTCTATCTACTGATAAGCCAAGATTAAACAGTTTGGCAAATCAAATTTGCTACCCTATCAGCAGAAAATTGAAAGCTAATTGGTCAAGATTAAACAGTTTGACCAATTAGAAGTGTGTTTCAAGGAGTGGCATTTAAGCTTGCACACTTTCAGATTCATTTCTCTTTTTTTTTGGCATGGGGCCTTGCCTTTCTTGTTTTTCATTTCTGCCCTCTTTTCTTTCTTTCTTTGTTTTTGTATTTTTTGATTTTTCATAACTTTAAATGCAATGATGGATGAAGTATTTACAATGGAAAAGGTAAAAAGGCTTCAAACATGAAATAATTTAAGAAAGATAATGCTTAAGCATCCTGCCATTGACAGGACCCCCAAATAATTCTGTTCCATTCAGTTCTTGTAAGAAGAATGCATTGTTCCCAGCAACTGAATGAATGGAGTAAGGGCCAAGCCACAGATTGTCAAATTTACCATGCTTCCCCTTGTCCTCTCTCTTTGAGTCCCACTTTAAAACTTTTTCCCCAATTTTGAAATTGCTGGCCTTTGTTCTTCTGTCAAATATCTTCTTGATATTGTCTTGCTTCTGTAATGCTTTGTTGTACACTTCCTCTCTGGTTTGCTGAAGATGAATGGTCTGATTTATTCTTCTGATTATGTCATTCTCTTCAGTCTGCAATTCTTGAATTAACTTCATAACTGGTACACCAAGGCTGTTAGGAAAAATTGCATCTGTACCATATACAAGCTGGAAGGGTGACATACCAATAGATTTCTTCAAAGTCAATCTGTCAGCCCAAAGTGCATGAACTAGCTTTGTGTGCCAAGACTTCTTGTTGCCTTCCAACAGTTTCTTTATTATGTTCACTAAGCTTTTGTTGGAAGACTCTGCAAGTCCATTACCTTGAGGGTAATAGGCTGTGGAGTGTCCCAAAGTTATCTGGTATTTATGACAGAAATCTACCATTCTCTTTGACCCAAATGCTGCAGCATTATCTGTAATGATTTTGGTAGGACAGCCAAATCTGGAAAGGATATTGGTTTCTATGAATTAAATGATAACTGAATCATTGGCCTGTCTACAAGGAATGGCTTCTATCCACTTAGTGAAATAGTCTGTGGCAGTAAGGATCCACCTGTGTTGAGCAGAAGATGATGGATGGATTTCTCCTATGAAGTCAAGTCCCCACTATTGAAAAGGGGCTTCAACAGTAATTGGATGCAGAGGAAGAGGTAGCAATTTTCTTTTGCCCTCGAACAATTGGCATTTATGGCAAGTGGTTGTAAGTTTTTGCACATCAGGAAAAAGAGTAGGCCAATAGAAACCAGCCCTCAAAATTTTGTTGGCTGTTGACTTCCAGTACAAATGGCCTCCACACTCTCCTTCGTGGAATTCCTGCTTAATATTTTCTGCATCAAACTCAGGCAAACATTTAAGAAATATACCACTAGCATTTTTCCAATAAAGACATTTATCAATAATGCAATAGTTTACAGCTTTTAACTTTAGGAATCTTGCCTTTGTTTGGGATAAACCAGGAGGAGTGTTTAAATTAAGCAAAACATAAACAATATTAGTGTACCAAGGAGAATTCGCAAAATAATCTTCAACAATGGGGGTTGAGAATTCTTCTTGGTCATCCAAAGCATTAATCATATTAATATCAAGAACTTCACAATTTGATTCAGCCATTAACCTAGCCAGACCCTGACCTTTGATAAGCTTAGTGGGTTTAATCTCTAAATCGTATTCAAGAATAACAGCAATCCACTTACCTCTCTTACCATCTGGATCCTGGGTTAGAATGTCCTTTACAACTGAATTTGGGACAAAGGCAATAATATGTGAGTGAAGGATGTGTACCCTGAAGTCTTTTAAAGCTTTCACCGAAGCAAAAGCCTGTTTTTCCATAATGTTATACCTCAAAGGGGCATCCCTCAATGCCTTGCTAAAGAATGCAATGGGCTGCTCTTGTCCTTGTGGATTCTTCTGTAAAAGGACAACAGCTATAGTATATTCTGATGCAAATGAGAAGATATAAAAATCTTTTGAAAAATCAGGACTTATGAGAACCGGTTTTTTGGTTAACGCTTGTTTCACCAGCTCAAAGGATGTCTTTGCTTCTGAGGTCCATTTTACCCCTTGCTCCTTCTTCAACATGTTTGTGATATTCCTAAGGAGCTCAGCCAAGTTGGGGATGAACCTTCTCAAAAAGTTAATCTTCCCTATGAAAGACTGCAACTCTTTGATATTCCGAGGATGGGAGATTTGCAATATGGCTTCAATCCTCATGGGATCTATCTTTATACCCTCTTCCGAAATGATATGTCCAAGAAGCTTACCTTCTTGGAGACCAAATAAAGTTTTCTTAGGGTTCAAAGATATCCCAAACCTTCTGCACTTCTCGAAAACTTTCCTCAAATGTTCTAAGTGTTCTTCATCTATTTTTGAAAACACAGTTACATCATCAAGATAGATAATGATGAAGAAGCCTAATTCTTCCGAGAATGCTATGTCCATGGCTCTCTGAAAGGTTGCTCCAGCATTCATTAAACCAAAAGGCATTTTCACATACATGAAAGTGCCCCAAGGTGTAGTAAAAGCTGTCTTTAATTGATCATCAGGGTGGACTAGGACTTGGTTATACCTTGAATAGCCATCCAGCAAAGAAATTCTTTTAGACCCTACCACTCTTTGCAGAATATGATCCATCTTGGGTAAAGGGTAGTTGTCCTTTAATGAAGCTTTGTTTAAATTCCTGAAGTCTATACAAAGCTTGATTTCTCCAGTATTTTTCCTAACTGACACCAGATTAGATACCCATTCAGAATATCTAATAGGGACAATAATACCAGCATCATGCATCTTCATAATTTCCTTCTTAACCAATGGCAACTGGACAGGGTTGATTCTGCGCAGTTTTTGTTTGAATGGGTTTTGGTTTTCTTTAAGAGGGATTTTGTGTTGTATTATTTCAGTGTCATAGGATTTAAGATCTTCGTAACTCCATGCAAAAACATCAGAAAATTCTTTAAACAACTCTAAGTATTTGAGTTTAATGTGAGCTGGTAGAGTTTTAGACAGTTTGATCAATCTCGGTTTTTCCTCACTGCCTATATTACATTCTTCCACTTCAGTTTCCACAGGTTCCAGTTTTGGTTTGTTGGCCACATCATCAAAATCAAAAAGTTCCTCGAGAGGGGCCAAACCTTTGGGCAGACTATCAGTACTAGAATGCAGAGTTTCCATTTCTTCTGTTTTAGATTTTGCACTTAATTCTGTTTGGATTTTGGATGAGATAGTCTGAAGGTTTATATCTACCAGCTGTGGAGATGGTTCTTCTTCACCAAGAAAAGTTTCTTCACTGTAGTCTGTATCACAGTCTGAATCTGAACTATGGGGTTCAAACTCATTTCTGGATTGCATGAAGTCTTCTATTTGTTTATCTCCATCGAATACCTGCCAATATTTCTTGTTATCTGGGACAGCTGGTCTGAATTTTATCTGAGAGGTGTCATCATACAGTATTGGACAGGTTCTAGCAGCAAAGGCTAAATTGTGGGCTGCAATGTTTCTTTTTCTTGGGACAAAAGATAAAGTGTACTCCTCAAACGTTTTTAAAAGATCAATGACATCATTCCTGTAGGCCCTAAGTCTGGGGTGATTTACATTGTACTCCCCATTGACTTGCCTAATGATTAATTCAGAATCCCCATGTACATCTATTCTCTTGGCACCTAATTTTTTCAAAAGATGCAAGCCTAAGAGAAGGGATTCATATTCTGCTATGTTGTTGGAACACTGAAAGTTTAATTTGCATGAGATACATTCTGTATGATTATTTTCAGTGTTAGTGATCCAGACACCTGCACCAACATTGGTTTTGGTGCATGACCCATCAAAATACATAGTCCAGAGAGGCATATTTTTAGTTTGGTGAATGGACGTTGTATCATTTGATTCCTCAAGTTTCTCATCGGGTTGAGGACGGTCTTTCTGACTGTCAAGTTTTAAGTTGAAAGGATTGATGACTTGTAGTTCGAGGTCTGTGATAAGTTTGCTAGGATCTCCAGACATAATAGACCGTTTCGGCATTTCAACGTTGTGTTCCCCCTCTTTTATTTCAACCATCGATTCTATTGAAATAATTGGTTCGGTGAGTGCTTCATCATTAAACATGATGAAAGAATCAAGGCTCGTGTTTATAGCATAGAGAGGGGAGTTTTGGGGCCGATCCTGACTTGTTACTGTGTACTGCATGTGGGATTCCCTATAAAGCTTCCTAGTCTGATTGAAAACAGGGATAGTTGCGTAGGTCATGTCCATTTGCATGGTCCCCTGTAATTTAGCCCCCCAAGATCATGATAAAAGCATTCCATACTTTGGGGGAACATCAGCCACAACAACATCCATGACTAAACACTTGGCTGGAATTTGGGCTAAATTAACACAGAGATCTTTAATCAATCCTAGACACTTAACTCTGCTTGAGTCAAAGGAGTACAGATCTTTGTAAGGTCTGGTAATTTCAAGACCCAGGCCTTCCATTACAGCTTTTGGCATTAAATTATGGGAAGCGCCTGAGTCATGCATAGCATTATGCAAAATTTTGTCATGAATGTTTAGGCTTACATAAAAGGGAGGGACAGGACCTTCTTGGAACTTTCCTTCAATCTTTGGACCAAAAATAAGCTCTGGTTGGTCATCATTAAGATTGAGAGTATCTTCATTATCTTCTAAGTTTAAAGCCTTCAAAATTTTGGACCTATATACATGTTGGGCAGCTAACTCAGTCAAAGGGACAGAGATTTTAATCTTTGAGATTTCCTGTTCTAGGCTGAAAAGGTTTTGATTCCTCAAAGTATTGACTTCAGCCCTGTTTGCTGCCACTTTATCAGCAATAACTGCTTGCTGATTTGGTTTATCTACAGTTGGAACAGTTTTTCTACCAGGAGTACTAACCGAAGTGCTAGTACTACTATTGTTTGCACTCTGTTTTTCGATGTTTTGAGTGTTTTTCTCTTTATCATTACCAGAATCGACAGCCACCGCTTTGTCCTTTTGTTTGACTGTTTTAGACTTGGTTGCAGTGCTGTTTTGAGAAGGTTTGTCAGAGGTTTTATTGTTGGGGGTTTGTTGATTAGATCTACTTCTGAGTTCATATTCCCTTAAAGGCTCTATGACGGCGTTCTCCATGTTTTGATAGCTATTCTCAGTATCATTTCTTCTGTCATCATAAGGTGTATAAAGACCTTGTTTATTATCATAATGAACCTCAAAGTCATCATCATCTACCCCAAATAAGTTTATATCATCTTCCTCTGTTATTTGATCTGTTTGTTCAACCTCACTTAAAAAGTTCTGATGAAAGGGAGGAATGACCTGCTGATCATCTTCCCTAGGTCTGTTTGGAGGCTGATTTCTTCTAAGATTCTGATTCTGGTTTTGGTTTCTGTTTTGAGGAGCATTTTGATTTAGACTTGCTTGTGCTCTCTCTAGAATGCTCATTTTCTTCATCATTTCTTCCATCATTCTTTCCATCTTCGAGCTCGAAGTAGAAGGGGTGGATTCCTCTCTAAAAGATACTCTCTTTTCAGCTTTCATCCTTGCTCTTTTCTCCATGAGGTTCACCTCCACAGAAAGAGCACCTCTTTGCATATCTTCAAGGGTTGCAAAGACTCTTTCTCTGAGTGAATATGTCATGTCTGGATCAAACCCTTCAGGAAATTTGTTTAAGGCTGATCCCTGAGGAGGTTTCAGTTCGGGGGAAAGTGCATTATACACACTGTTGAATCTGGTACAATAAGCTTGTACACTTTCCCCAGGGTTCCTATGGAGATTGTTATAGTCGGCAAGGACTTGGAGAGGGTTTTTCCTTACTTCCCATTTGTTTAAAAAAGTTTGATGGAAGGCTTGAAGGTCGTTAATACTATGGGGGGTTAAACCTTTAAACCATTTTCTCACATCTCCCCCCAAACTTTGAGCAAACAATCTGATTTTGACAGATTCATTATCAATTTCATTTCTGTCAAAGTAGTCATTCATCTTGTCCACATGTTGAGATGTTGTTATGGTATTATTAGCATCATATAATGGAATTTTGGACTGATAGTCCTGTGGAAGATTGACTAATGGTACAAGAAGGACTAAGGGAGCATACCATGCTTCCATGATATGTGGTGGGGGTGGATTTACAAGAGGATGAGTGGGTTGAAGGGGAGTGGTTTGAACAGTGGGTGAAAGATGAGCAGAAGTGGATGGAACAGCAGTAGATTTTTGAGCTGACCTTGGATGAGAGACACCTAGATTATGTAAGAAATGTAAATCAGGAGGTGTTGATTCTCTATTCCCAAAAGTCTTACTGGTTTCGGGAGATGAAAGGGTAGGCTCAGAATCTAACTGATCTAAATCACCAAATGACCTAGTTCTGAATGGGTTCAATAAGTCAATTTGTGATTCATGAAGAGCTGAAAGGTTTTCAGGGACTGAATTGGCTCTTAGGGGTGGTCTGAAGATAGTTGAGGATTGTATTCTAGGAGACTTCCTAAGAATTCTTTCAGGGTTATCAACTATTTCAGGAGGATCTGGGTCAGGATGGGCTCTAGTATGAATCTTTTTAGGAGCCACAATGTTTATGTGATTAGACCCAATCTAAACAAGAAAAGTTCAACCAGATATGACAATCTTTAGACGGTTAACTAATCTGCTTTCTCAATTCGAATCCTGCAGTCCTTTAACTAAATTTGAATGATTTTATAATGATAAGGGTTCTTTCCAGTGGAGTCTTAAGGTCTGTTCAGGATGGTGGAGTCGCCAGGTGGAAGGCTCAAAGTATTTTCCAAGGAGTACACTATCCACCACAGTGTTTATGAAACATTCCTTTTCAGAGATGTCTCGAAACACAACAAACTCTAACCAGAGATTGACTGGGAGGGCATTCACCAGATATGTCACCCCCAAAAGAGGATGAGATCCAGAGGCTACCTGGCCCTTTCCAGACTCTGTCTAAGAGTATAGGGTAAAACACATGAAAGATGTATACAAGATATCAAAACTAGTGTTTTACTACCAATCTGAAATGTTTTTGGTATTTTCTGAATTATTTATATTGTGGTTTAAAAGAATGTCCTAACTTTGCCTCAAAACTTAGCTACGGTTATGAAACAAAGACAGTCTATCCTTATGGCTAAGCTAGCTGATTTTCCAAGGTTAGATAAAAACTTAAAAGAATCCTAGGATTGACCTAGTTTGTCACTGATTCAATTGATCTTCATCTTAATTACCATTTTCTTGGTAGTGCTTGGAAAGGCTGCTTTTTACTCTCAAGATGTTGTATGAAGATTCTGGGTTCGCAACGCAAGCTTTTTATGAATATATTTGAAATAGATTTGAATTTAAAAGACTCTAGGTTGTTCCCCAGCGGAGTCGCCAGAAATGTTAGGTCTCTGTAACAAGCAAGATTGGCAAAGTCCGATCACAGAGTTAACATCATTTCAACCAACTTTGGGATTCTAGGATCTAGCCCTCCTGAATCCGGAGAGGGATCTCTCCAATATATACAAAGATGGATATTGTCTTTGAAGTTTAGGGTGATGATATTAGGCTAGTTATGAAGGCCGAGGGTTTTGTTTGGTTTTCTCAGATGGTCGAACATAGTTGATGTCTGAGACGGAAAGATCTATATGCAAATAGGTTCAAAGGTGAGAAGTTGCAAGTGAACAAAATAAGCTTTGATTCTAAAGAAAGATGATGGCAAGTTTTCAATCCATTGGGCTATGGAGTCATAAGAGAATTTAATTGAAACAACCAGGTTCAAGAGTAATCTATGGGGCAAGTCATCTAGGCCTAAGGATCTCTTTGAAGTTTGATTTATGGAATGGGGTGACACAAAAAGAAAGGGAATTAACAGATGCAGAACAAAGAGCAGCCCAGGATCTGGTAAGTACTTTGAAACTAGCCAGCCTTTGACCAGGCACTTAAGAAAAACATAGAAGAAAACTAGGATCTGGTAAGTACTTTGAAACTAGCCAGCCTTTGATACACTTCTAATAGAACACAGATTAAAAACAAAGGGAAACTTAAAGGCAACCTTTGGAGCAGGAACTAGCGGGCATGGCTCACCTTTCTCCTCATCTTAGTCCTTCTTTACTTAGTTACTTTCAAGACAATCACCAAGATAACACAGAATGGCCCAAGATCTGATAAGTACTTTGAAACTAGTCAGCTTTTGACACATTCTAAGGGAAACAGACAAATAGTTGAGAAAACAAGAAAGGGACTCAGGGCTAACCTTTGATTTCCTCAATTCATTCCTTACACAACATATATGAAAGTAACATTTGAAAATAACATTCAGCAGTGACGAAAAGATGAGGGAACGCCAACATCTCTGTGCTTAGACTGAATTAAATCATTTCTAAATAACACAATTAGAAGAAAACATTGGGATAAAGATTTTTCAGCCAGAGAAGGTCACTGATATGCAGCAAACTCTAACACTGTTTAAACTGTTCTTTATAGTGGAAAATGAAACAAATTGAAAACAGAAATAAAATGACAAGTTACAGTAAGAATAACATCACCATCGGCATAGACCAGGATCCCATAAATCAGCTTGTATTGATTGCTTCAAACCGGTTACAATCTTCAAATCCAATGTTTTAATTCACCTCTCTTCACAACCTAATCTATCTGTTACAAGTAGAGCTCCAAGGGCCCATGAAACCACTATTTACAGTCAAGAGTTTTCCACTCAGAAACAGCTACAGCGCTTCAGCAATTACATTGACAACCAACTAATCCAACCCCTCACTCATCTTCTTCTGGAGTATTTATAGAAGGATGAGGAGGTGAGATCTGATAAAAAAATCTCAAATACAATTAATGCAGAATTAATGTCTTCCTGACCCCATGAGGATCGATGAAGAAATTCTACAGGTGTTACATTGCATTAATGTGTTTATACTTAAGAAGTAAGCTCGAAGAGAGCTTTTGTTGACCTTTGAGGCTCTGCATACTATTAGGGCTATTCTGCAAATATTCTGGAATAAAATCTGGTGCAGAAATAACTTCTTGGTTGTTCTGAGGCATAGTATCTGATCTTGTTCAATAAATTCGGCCTCTGAATGATCGTTCTGAGGCAATAGGTGGCACTGTGGTGGTTGAGGAATCAATTCGCCTCAAAGTATGGCGGTGGAGGCGATCTGTCTAATGAACACTTTTAGGTTTTGCTTTAATCCGTGTTCTGAGCCGGGGATTAAGCTTTTGATAACCGTCTTAGCCGTAATCCCCGCCAATTTGTTCATAAAACTGCTGCTCTGGTTCACTCTGTCTTCAATCCGATACTCTTTCTCTGCGCTGATATTGACGGCATTCTTCGAGCTTTACAGGGACGTGCGGCAACCAAAGCTCATGAAACTTTGTAGATATCATTGTTCTTCTCCGTAGGATCGATTCCCTGGACAAATCGGAAGGATTGGAGTCGTCACCCTCATCCTTTAGATTTCATAGAATACAAAGAAAAACCTTAAAAACCTGCAAAATACAAGAAAAATGAGGAAATCCTGCGTTATATGGATAGACTGCATCGGAAGTTGTGCGGGAAAATGGAGAAATCAGAACCGTTGATCTTATCGCGATCAACGGTCGGGAGCAATTTGAACAGTCAACGGGGAAAAAGGTGGACTGTACAACGGAATCGGAAGAACAAATGAGAGCCGTCGATCTGCGGAGATTGACGGTGGGGATCGGCTCTTGAATGCGCCGGGGAAGATTTAACGGGCGAGCGAGTTCGTTAAAGGGTGAGCGGAAAAGGCGATCGAGGACCATCGGATGGGAGGGCCCAGATCCGACGGTGGGGACGGATCCCGCTGCGGGGCCATAGGACGAGGTTTAACGTGCGGGGAATAGACATGGCACGGCGGTTTTCGGAGTGAGGTGGAGAACATGTGTCGGCCAGCGTGTGGGATCGCTGGCCGACGGTATAAAACCACTTCCGGACGAAAGGTGGTGCGGGCACAAACCGGTGGGAATGGAAAACAGCGCGGCGAAGGGGGGGGTCCACCAGGTGAGGGGTACACTCCACACCGTTGATCTGTGGGACAGATCGACGGCGGAGTTTTAATATGATTTTCTTTGGCGGAAAAAATAAAATAAACCCAACTCTGCATTTTACAAAGGTTTTCAATGTTTTCGGGTGATAAATTATTTCGGAGGGTTAAGCGCCTGGCAGTCTTAGCACGTGGTTCTGGCGGGGGGACATATGGATGGAGAGAAAGCGGGGGCTTAGCCTGAGGGGCTAAAACCTAACGCATAGAAAACGTATGTTTTTCTATGGTTTTTTAATGATTTTTGCAAGAGGAGAAAGGCTCCGATAGGTCAAAAAGCGGGTTTTTAACCTTAGGAAATGAGATTATTGGAGGGGAAAGGAATATAAAAGGGATTGATGGGGTTTTTTATGGATGAAAGGAGACTTGAAGAAATGAAGGAAAGATGGGAGAAGGGGGAGAGGAAAAAGGAGGAGGATGCAGCAATATTTGATTAGGATCTTCATGGAACATCAGAGGCAGAGAGGATGAAGAGTATGTAGAACCAATCAGTAGTTTGTGATCTTACCAACAGTCTTCAACCACCAACAAGTTTCAAGATTGAATTTGTTTCTTGAAGGCTGCAAAGAATATTTAGCCACCAACTGATATAATTGAAAAATATAGGTGGCTAACACCAGCAAGCCACAAAGAAGTTTCTCCAAAACACTTTTATTCCAAAAAATCAATGTTACAGCAAAGTAGAAGAATCCACCCAAAATACTTCCAAGAGTGAAGTATTTATACAAATTCTAAACTAAAATATCTTGAAAAAATATCAAAATTGGTTCACAAATCTCTCCAACTATTTTACATAAATAGCACTTAAGTAAAGGACACTCAAAATAATGCATCAATTTGGCACTATTTTTTATGGATAGGTGATGACAAAGAGGAGAATTCAAATTTGATCCAACTCTTAGTTGATGATGAGGCATCCAAGTCACTAACTGCTTCCTTTCTTTGTGCATTCTACTCCAACAATTCTGCAAACTTGGGGTCCAATGATATCTTTTTATTTCTCAATTCATAATATATATGTAAAAAGTGAAAGAGGTTATTGTGGATTAATATGTTGGTGAGATAAAACTATTTCCGTTTCCCAAAATTCCTCTCCAGCTGTGCACAATAGGCTCTGTAAAAATATGTGTAAAACAGAGTTTTACAGAGTCTGAAAAATAACCTGTAAAGATGTACATGTATCTCTCATTCTGGAATCACTGTGAAAACAATGAGATAGGTTTTTGTATAGGGGTCTCTTAGGAACAAAAACCTCCTTCATTTTTGTAATATGTATTTCTGATTGGTCACAATCCTCTCTACAAAATGATGACTTAACAGGAATTTTCTGCAAAACGTGCTTTCCAACATTGTTTAATATTTCCAAAACCATAATAGCTGTTAGAAAAGTGAGATAGGTTTTTGTATATGGTCCTCTTAAGAACATAAACCTCCTTCATTTTTTCAAAATTCATCTTGGATTTATCACAATAGTTTCTGAAAAATAATGACTAAAACATGCAATTTCTGCAAAAATATTCCTTCTTGTTGTGTTTTTCATCTTTTCACTTTTTTGTTCTTTTGACTATTTTAATTTCACTTTAGACAAACTTCAATGTTGGTGAAATTATTTTCATTTCCTCTTTTTACCATTTTACTGCCTCTGTAATTACTTTTATTGTTTACCTTTGACTTCTCTGTAACTTCATTTTAACTTTCATTCTGACTTTTACCTGATACACTTTAACCACTGATACTCTTTAGCTGTTATGCTTTCTAACCTCTGTTTGAATAGATTTGATAACACTCTTGGATTAAACAAGTCTTATGACTAGTATTAAGACTGTTTATCCAAGGATGTGGTCTTCTGATCACCTGTAAAACAAAACAAATTATTAAGAAAACTTTGGTTTGCAGGGGAGGTCGAAAAGGTTTCATTTGATTTTGAGATGTCTGTGGAGTGAATATAGAATGATTTTTGGGAGGTAAACCATGCTCAAATTTGTTAACAGAGGCTTCAGGTAGCACATCTGGGTTACAAAGGGTTTTACTGCATGGGATTCTGGTCGTTCACTGTGCACAAAATAATGGAAAAGACAAGAATTTTTGTTTTATTGGCAAAGTCAAACGGGGTGGTGGGGTTTTTAATAAATGAAGTTAGCATGTACTGGAGGTGAGTCACAGGGGGGAAGATGGTAAGCAGTTTTTTCCGCACCACTTATGGGGAAAGGCTGTTTCGGGCGGATGGTCAGCGAAGCGATACAACGCTTGACACGTAGCATACACTATTTGAAAACCACTTTTCATTTCGCACGTTCACTATCGGATGGGAGATGGCCAGCGGAATTAACGTCAACCGTCGATCTTGGAGCGGGAGATCGCACAGTGGATGGGGCACGGAGTTAATGGAGGTTTAATAGCGCGGGCCCGACATGTTTTGTTATGAAATAATAATTTCGAGAGCCTTCTGATTGGCGGGGGCTGATTATTAATTAATCTTAAGGATTAATTAATCTCATATGGAAAAATGGTCGGGAAATGTTAAATGCGCAGGGATGATTTATTTGAAAGTTTAGTTTTAATTAAAATTTGGGTTTATTTTTCTTTTTTAAACATATATACATATATTTAAACCTTTTTCATATATTTTTAATATATGGTAATTAAACCAATGTGATTTTCTTACCATAGGGGGCGGGAATAGAATTAATGTTATATTTTAGCCAAAAGGGGGTATATTGTGGGTTTTTGACTTGAATAAGTGGGAATAAAATAATTTTGGCTAAAATACCTATAATACATGGGTTTTTTGGGAATATTATATGAAAAGGAATTATATACATAGGAAAAGGTGATTTTCATAGGGAGTTAATATATAAATTAGAGTTAATATGACACAGGACAATGTAAACTCAAAATACTTAAATATAACCAAGAAAGTGAGAATTCAAAAGTAAATATCATTATTATACTTTCATCACTTAGACTTAGAATAAAAAGTGATTTTGAGGGCTTTTCATGAAAAATTGAAGGATTTTCCTAAGTAAAATGGGATTTTACTTAGGAAAAGATTTTGAGAGGTCAATGAATGTGATAATGGATAACTTCAAGTATTTAGGTATTTTTAAATTATTGGGCCGAGGGTCCAGTCCCTCCAAAAGTCAAGGAAATGCCTTGAGCCCCTCTAATCTTCAAATTCCTTAGCACTTAGGGGAAATTAGTAAAATCTTTAGGGAAAATGAGAGGGGAAATTAATAATTTGACTTTGCTCTGTTGTGAAACTTTTTCCATGTAGTATCTGCCTTTGCACTTTGTGATGAAAGTAAAATTGAACACATTTAGAACCATCATTCATCACATGTAATTCAGCAACAACATCTACCTACCCTACTTACTTACCCTACCATTTTCTCTTCTTTATTAGGGTGCACTTAGACTGGCAAACCCTTTTCAATCTTATTTTTCTTTTACATGGAAAATCTATCTATTTCTACACTTATTACATCCAAGGGCTCAGATTAAACTGTTGAGCACCTTTTATTAACTCTACATATCTACTTATCTGCCAAGATTAAACTGTTTGGCCAGATATTTATTCTCTATTTCTAAAACATGAAATTGAAAAATGAATGAGTCAATTTTAAACAGTTTGACTCTTCATAAATTGTGGCAAAAGTTTGACAAGCTGCACACAACTTTGTTTATTACATCAGAGCAAAATGTAGTGGCATTTAGACTTGCACACTTTCCTTGGCCTTTGTTTGTTTGGGGTTCATTTCTTTCACTTTTTTGACCATTTTACTCTTTTTACCCTTTGATTTTTCTTTTAGGGTATACCCTCTTTACATTTTTTTGATTTTTTGATTTTTTAAGAATATGGAACACCTTTGCACAAGAAAAAGGTTTGAACATATTGCATAGTTCAATAAGACAATCATGAAAAATGACACCTATTGGTATAGGAGTCTAACATTTGGTTTGAATGATAGACGATATCATGAAGAAATGGTGTGAGTATACAGAAAATAAATAAATATGGTAACCGGCAAGGTATGGCATATGGAAACTGGTGGATCCAATATGAAAATTGATGAAACAAGGTTAGGAGTAGTGCTGAGGGTCGAAGCCTTCAGAGAGGGGGTTGCAACTCCCTTCCAGTGGTAGCTGGTAAACGAGAGAAGGTTGTAGCCTTCTGCAGGTGGGTGCCTACGTGCTAGTATAAGTCTGCACCAGCATATATTGTAAGAAGTTTTTTCTATAATAAATATTGAAGACTGAGATTACGACAACGGTGGTTTTCTCCCAAATTGGGTTTCCAACTTAAATCCTAGTGGTCATATGTGTTGTGTATGTTTGATGGTTTGTTCTATTCATGCTTAATGCTTATCTGATGAAATGCTCTAAGTAAAAACATAATAAGATATCTGGACATACATGTTGGATGCAGTACTGTAACATAAGGTTTTAAGAGAAAGAAAACAAAAATATTTCAGCCCTAAATACTGATTCACCCCCCCTCTCAGTATTTCTCCCAACAATTGGAATCAAAGCAGGTCCTTCTGAAAAAGCTTAGCCGCTAGAAGGAAGATCAAGCAAGATGAACAATCAAGATGGAACAACATCTATTAGGCCTCTGCTCTTTAACGGAAACAATTTAATCTTATGGAAAAGAAGGATGAGATCCTATATTCAGTCTCTGGGAGCAGAGGTATGGGAAATTGTTGAACAAGGATATCAATATCCGGCTGCAGTACCAACAGATCCGACGGAAAGAAAGAATTATGAAACAAATGCAAAGGCGGTCAATGCTCTATTGGGAAGTCTAACTGAATCAGAATTTGTCAAAGTCATGCAGCTGAATACAACAAAGACAATATGGGACAAAATCATTCTAAGTTATGAAGGTGATGCGAAGGTAAAAAGTACTAAACTCCAAACCCTCAGAATTCAATATGAGAATCTAAAAATGGATAATGAAGAGAGCATTTCCAATTTCTTTTTACGTCTTGATGATATTGTAAATCGTATGAGAAATTTGGGAGAAACAATAACTGAATCTACTTTGGTTGAGAAAGTCTTAAGATCACTAACAACGAAATTTGAGTCAAAAGTTTTAGCTCTTGAATAAAAGCAAGATCTTCAAAATCTCATTGTGGTACAACTTCATGGCATACTAACTGCATATGAAATGAGAAGAGGAGGACCATATGAAGTCAAAGAAGCAGTCTTTAGAACTTATACAAAAGGGATGGAAGTACAAAAACCAGAAGGACCAGGATATATCTCAGAAGAAGATGAGATAAAATTTGTAAAGAAACTTCAACTTGGCACAGGACAGTTCAAAGGTAAGCTTCCTTTCAAATGTTTTGATTGTGGAAGAGTTGGTCATTATGCTGCTAAGTGTCCTTATAAAGAAACACATAAAAAGGGGAAGGAAGTAGCAAGAAGAAATAAGAATCGTTTTAGCACTAGGCAGAGTTACTATACTCATGAAGATAGTGATGGGTTATCTGATAGTGAGGAAGAATATGAACAAGATCTTAGACTTCTTATGGCATTTGAAAAAGATTATAGAGAAGAAAAGGATACTTTTTTGGATGCTCTAGAAGACGGTGATTTTCTTGATGAAAACAATAAACTCAAAATTTTCTTAGAAGAGAGTAAAATAACCATAGAAACTCTGAAAAATCAGCTTGAAGAAAAGGAGAAACACAATGAGAAATTAGAGTGTGAAGTAGTAAGTCTAAGAAAATAACTTGAGAAAGTAAAGACTCTGAATCTTAGATTTTCTAAAGGATCTGAAACCTTAGATGAGATTATCAAGGTACAACGTTCTCCTCTTATAAAGACAGGTCTTGGATATATCGGAGAATCTTCTCAGGCTTCAGCATCAAATTATCTAAAAGCAGTTACAGCTGGTTTACAACATGCTGCCACTCAGCAAGGGAATAAAGAATCTTCACAGACAAATCATGATCATCTCAATTCAAAGAACACTAATAGGAATGTCTTTCAAAGAAAAACCAATCAACAAGTAAATTCATATAGAAGATTTTATGATCGCAGAAATTTCTTCTTCAATGGACAATGTTTCTCATGTCACAATTTTGGTCATAAAGATGTTCAATGTGTTGCATATAAAACCATCATGACAAGAGAAGCAAGAAAGAAAAGGATTGATATTGAAACAAAGAAGAATACTTATAAAAAAAATTCTCCTCTTCAAAATGAAGTTGAATGTGCTTATTGCAATAACTTTGGCCATGAAGAATCTGAATGCAGGAGCAAAGTTCAGCCAAAAGAACATGTTCCTTCAAGTTCCAAAGTATGGAAAAAGAAGGAATTACAGGTTGAAAATTGTGGCATAGCGTTATTTGCAGAAGATGAAGAAAACCAATGGTACATTGATAGTGGATGCTCAAGACACATGACAGGTGATAAAGACAAACTTCTTGCATATAGTGCTCTAGAAAAAGAAAAAAATGTTACATTTGGAAATGATACTCCTACGGTCATTAAGGGAAAAGGGTTTGTTTTTCTAAAAGAAAAGGTGAAAGCTAATGAAGTCATGTATGTGGATGGATTAAAGAATAACTTGTTAAGTGTAAGTCAAATGTGTGATCAAGGAACTGAAGTTGTCTTTAGTTCAAAATAATGTGTGGTACGTGATCTTGATACAGGTAAAGCAATTATAAAAGGAAAAAGAACTCCAAACAACCTGTATATATTGAAGAACCCAAAAGAACAATGTTATTTGAGTAAATCTTCAGAAAATTGGCTATGGCATAGAAGGTTTGGGCATCTGAGCTTCTCTCAAATTAACAAATCAAGTAGACTATTGTTTGTGATCTTCCCAATATTACCCTACCTGAAAATATTATATGAAAATCCTGCCAATTCGGCAAGCAAACCAAGGTACAATTTAATGCCAAGGAAGGATCATCAAGTAAGCCTCTTGAACTCATTCATACTAACATATGTGGACCTATGAGGAAAAATTCACCACGTGGTGAAGAATACTATATCTTATTCATTGATGATTTTTCTAGAATGTGTTGGATTGGGCTGCTTAAACACAAAGATGAAGCATTTGAGAAGTTTCAGATCTTCAAAGCGCTAGTTGAGAATGAATTAGATCTAAAAGTCAAGTGTCTCAGATCTGATCGAGGAGGAGAATATACATCCAATGAATTCCTTGAATTTTGTGAACAACATGGCATAAAAATACAGTTCTCTGTAGCTGGCACTCCACAACAGAATGGTGTTGTAGAAAGAATGAACAGAACAGTTCAACAAATGGCTAGAGCTATGCTTGATGATTCCGAAACACCTGACACATTTTGGGGAGAAGCAACACATACAACAGTAAACATTCTCAACAAAGCACATGTTCGTGTAAATAGTGGTAAAACTCCATATGAACTCTGGTATGGTAATCCTCCCACTATAAATCATTTTAGAATTTTTGGGAGCAAATGCTTTATCAAGAATAATGATGAAAAACTTGGCAAGTTTGAACCCATATCAGATGAAGGAATATTTCTTGGTTACTCCTCTAGGAGTAGGGCATATAAATGCTACAATAAAAGACTTCGGAAGATTGTTGAATGTATTGATGTTGTTATTGATGAGTCTCCTGCAGCACCAAAAGAAGAAAAGAAAACAACAGATGAAGATGATGATGACACATATCCTTCTACATCAAATAGTAATGATACAAATAGTGAACCCAGTGAAGAACCCGAAGAGGATTTTTCTGAAAAGGCTCCATATAGATATGTTCAAAAGAATCATCCAGAATCTCAAATTTTTGGAGAAAAGGGATCAGGTGTACAAAAAAGAAGGACTCTTGTGGGATCTTCTAGCAATCTGGCATTTCTGTCCACTATTGAACCTCACAGTGTCAGTCAAGCTAGCAAAGATGAATGTTGGATCCAAGCCATGCATGAAGAGCTTGATCAAATTGAAAAGAATCACACTTGGGAATTAGTACCAAGGCCTCATGACAAAAATGTTATTGCAACTAAATGGATATTCAAAAACAAGTTAAATGAGAATGGGGATGTTATAAGAAATAAAGCTAGACTTGTGTGCAAAGGGTATGCTCAACAAGAAGGTATATACTTTGAAGAAACCTTTGCTCTTGTAGCCAGACTTGAAGCCATAAGAATGTTTCTTGCTTTTTCAAGCTTCCAAAAATTCAAATTTTATCAAATGGATGTTAAATCTTCTTTTCTCAATGGTGATCTAGAAGAAGAAGTTTATATAGAACAACCAGAAGGATTCATTTTTGTAAATGATGAAAAACTTGTTTGTAGACTTAAAAAGGCTCTGTATGGTCTCAAACAAGCTCCAAGGGCATGGTACTATTGTATTGAAAAATATCTTCATCAACAAGGATTTTCAAAAGGGTCTGCTGATAGCAACTTATACACAAAAATTGAAAATGACAAACTATTGATTGTGGTTGTATATGTTGATGATATCATCTTTGGAAGTAATAAAGAGTCTATGAGTCAGAAATTTGCTTCTGATATGCAGCAAGAATTTGAAATGTCTTTGCTTGGGGAACTAACATTCTTTCTTGGCTTGCAAGTGCAACAAACAACAGATGGCATATTCTTATCACAAGCAAAATACCTCAAGAAAATCCCGAAGAAGTATGGCATGGAAGACTGCAAAACTATAAGTACACCAATGATAACCAGATGTAATCTCAGTTCTAATGATGATTCCCCCACAGTGAATCAACCTGAATACAGATCTATGATAGGAAGTCTAATTTATCTCACTGGGACAAGACCAAACATCATGCATGCCGTTGGGATTGTTGGACGATTCCAAGCTAATCCAAAAGAGTCTCATCTTAAGGCTGTGAAAAGAATATTCAAATATCTACAAGGAACTCAAGACTTTGGACTATGGTATCTGAAGAATGTTGATCTTACTCTTCATGCATACACTGATGCAGATTGGGCTGGAAGTGTTGATTATCGGAAAAGCATTAGTGGTGGTGCATTCTATATGGGACCCCGGTTAGTATCTTGGTTCAACAAGAAGTAAATCTCCATTTCCCTATCTACAACAGAAGCAGAATATGTGGCTGCTGCATCATGTTGCACTCGACTTCTCTGGATGATGCAAACCCTACAAGACTTTTAAATGAAATGTTCACCTCCTATCTCCATTATGTGTGATAATACAAGTGCTATCATTATTTCAAAGAATCCTTTTATGCATTCCAAGACCAAGCACATTCCCATCAAATATCACTTCTTACGTGAACAAGTGCTTGAACAAAAGGTGAAATTGGAGTATGTTTCCTCCAAAGAACAAGTTGTTGATATATTTACCAAACCTCTACCCAGGGAAGCGTTCGAATATCTCAGACAGAAACTGGGAGTAGTCTCTGCCATGCAGAGGACCAGGTCTACTTAAATACAGAAGATTAATTTGGTTGTGAAGTGCTTTGAATGCACAGGTTCAGGTGAAGCATTGGTTATATGAAAAGGATGAATTGTTGATCATATTTTTTTTAAAGATGCAGCATGATCTCAGGGGGAGCATGGCATTATCGGTTTAAAGGATCTTGATCAAAATCTTTGCCATTGATGTCAAAGGGGGAGGAAAAGCAACAAAGGCCTTCTGTAAGGCCATCAGAGGAAGAGTATTGCAATCAATGCTAAAGGGGTAGATTGTTGGAAATATTGTCATTGATGGCAAAGGAATTGGAAAAGCAAAGACAGGAAGGAAAAAGAAACAAAGAGGTAGCAAAGGTGGCAGATGAAACAGAGGAATTAGGGGTTTAATACAGTTTTAAAAGGAGATGGCAAAAGGGAGCACTGCTAGAAAGAGTCAAGGAAATAGATTGAAGGACAATTTGAATATCTGGCCAAGATTTGTGTATGTGGATGAAGAACCGTGGAATTATGTTAAGTATGGTTCAGTAAATATAGAATTTACATGACCTATGTAATCAATTTCATAATGGGCAGAGGATACCTATGGCGCACAGAGAAGAATGAATTCATCGTTGCAGAATTAGGATATGTGTATTATATGTGTATTGACTGATGTAATTCTTGTATGGAATCCCCTGAACCTCTATGTGAATAATCTCTGTAATGGAGTCGAATGATGTCCTGTGTAATTGGAAGGGTTGAATAATACTCTGTATCTGATGAGGGAGTTGATGGGAGATGGCACAAATTAATGGAGTAGCGGAACACTTGGTGATGATGGAACGCAAATCATTAAAGAGAAATTTAATTATAATAATACTTTTAAAAGGCGACGGAACCCTACGTGGATGAGCGGAACCATGACCATATGAATAGTAAAGGTGGTTTACGATTTTCATCACACCACCTATGCAAAGTAAGCGATATTTCCGGATGAGGAGCGATTCCATAGAATACTTGACACGCGTCCCTGTACGACTTTACAAAACCGCTTTTCACTATGCGCCATCGTGCGTTATAATTCGACCAAGGATGCCCAACGATATCGTTGAGCACCGTTGATCTGAAAAGGGATCATCGGATGATCATCATTTATTGAAGGTGCGCGAAGATTAACATAGGTACGGCGGGCCATTGCCCGTTAACGTTCGACATCGGAAGTCGAGCGATATGCATATACGTCGTTGATCTAGAAGCTTGCTAATCTAACGATGATCGGATGCTGGTCTTGCGTGAGGTTTACTATGGTACGATGGGTGTATTGGATTGGATATTAACTATGTATGTGGGCCCGAGGTCAAAGGTTTATCGCAAGATTAACTTATTTGAAAGCATTGGATGTTTCTATAAAGTCCGAAGGGTTAAACTTTAGATATAAAGCTGGGGAATTCAAAAAGTTGTAAATATAATTATTTGTCAATTTCTTTAAAATTGATAAATAAATTAAAAAGAGATCAAAATCCCCGTGGGACAAACTAAAAGGAATACCACTGGCGGTTCGTGGTTTTGACTCATTGTTTTAATAAAGGGAAAACTATATAAGGAGAAGAAAAATAATGAACGAAGTGTGCATTGTAATGGTTGTGAATAAATTTTCTAAAAAGAATTTCTGTATGGGCGAGCTCTGTTCTTAACTGATAAATCTGAGACCACGATGCACCCATGAATATAATCTGACGATGATAAATCTTTGGTTTGAATGACGGACGATATCATGAAGAACTGGTGTGAGTATACAGAAAATAAATAAATATGGTAATCGGCAAGGTATGTCGTATGGAAACTGGTGGATCCAGTATGAAAATTGATGAAACAAGGTCCGCAGTAGTGTTGAGGGTCAAAGCCTTCAAAGAGGGGGTTGCAGCTCCCTTCTAGTGGTAGCTGGTAAATGAGAGAAGGTTGTAGCCTTCTGCAGGTCGGTGCCTGCGTGCTGGTATAATTCTGCACCAGCATATATTGTAAGAAGTTTTTTCTATAATAAATATTGAAGACTGAGATTATGGCAGCGGTGGTTTTCTCCCAAATTGGGTTTCCACCTTAAATCCTGGTGTTCATATGCGTTGTGTATGTTTGATGGTTTGTTCTGTTCATGCTTAATGCTTATCTGATGCAATGCTCCAAGTAAAAACATAATAAGATATTTGGACATACATGTTGGATGCAATACTGTAACATAAGGTTTTAAGAGAAAGAAAAGAAAAATAGTTCAGCCCTAAATACTGATTCACCCCCCCTCTCAGTATTTCTCCCAACAACAGAAGATTATAACTTAACGGGGAGGTAGCACTTTCATTAAGAATTGATTATTTTATTAAACCTATCATTAAGGAGTGCAAAGAAGGAACCTTAAAAATTTTGCTGTAGATGTCTTGTTGTCGAGTGTGAACTTCATCCATGCTTTTTGTTGAAGTTTTATCAGATTTTATCTCTTTATGATCATGTTTTATCCATGTCGGTTGACATCATATCAATTTTTGGCATGCAAGTAAACTTTGACAAAGCAATCCCTGAGTCATCCTGAAGTCAAAGTCTTTCTGCATATACATCAAAAAATGTTACGACATGGTAGTGAAAAGTTGGAAACTACTAATTAAATATTGTCTATTTTCTTTTCGTTTCTTTTTTTATCACGAGAATCGATAATTAACTACTGTCATTTTTCTTTCTATTTCTTTTTTATTTTCTTTAGTATTAGGAGAATTCCTAAACTTACTGCCTGTCTCTGAGGAGGCCCAAGGTCATGTCTTAGGGACTGACCCTATACTCCTGAACCTAATGCATTATGCAACTGCCCACAGACACACTAGGTGTGTTAACTGAGTTTCAAACCTGGGTGGGGCTTCAATATTGCTCAACAAAAACTTTCTTCCTTGGAATAATCTGGGGCAGGTCCAGGATCAACCTTTGTGGCTGCCTTATAACACCAAGAGTATATCCAGCAACTTGTAAGCCAGATATAAGCTAGATATACCAGATATTATGATTTAGTAAGAGCCTTATAACAACAAGATTATATCCAGCAACATGTAAGCCAGATATAAGCAAGATATACCAGATCTTATGATTCAGCAAGAGCATAGACTCTAGGAAATGGGGAGTTTACTCCTTGAGGCGAGATCATAGCAGGCCATATACTCAATGGGATTTGAACCGCGGTCTCATTAGTTTCACCCAATGAAACTTACCGTTAAACCACATATCACTATATAATTAACTATTCTCTATTACTTGAAACATTTCTAAAACTTTAAAGTCCTTGGCTGAATGGATTCCTCTAACACTGAGCCGCTTTCCCTTTCATGAGGTGGGTTAACCGATTTTCGAACCTGGGCAGGGCCTCAATATTGGTCAGCAAACACTTTCCAATGCAAGTTGTCCACCGTTTGGACTAGCACAATAGGATAATTAACAATTGTATGTTACTTGAAACATTTCCGAAAATTTTAAGTCCTTGGTTGGTTGGATTACTCAAACACTGAGCCACTTGGCCCATGAAAACACTTTCCAATGCAGGTCGTCCACCATTTGGTCTAACACAATAGGATAATTAACAATGTATGTTACTTGAAATATTTCTGAAACTTTTAAGTCCTTGGCTGGTGGGATTTCTCTAACACTGAGCCACTTGCCCCTTCATGAGGGACGCCCTTAAGGGTTCAACATAGATGTGTGTATTCCTATTTCCAATACCCTCGTCAAGCCACACTTTGGCTAAGGTCCCCTGGCTAACCTCAAGCAAAACTAGCTCTATCCCCGTTTTGAAAATTATACATACTAAGATTTAACCCAGATTTTCCCTTGGCTAGTGTGCTGTTGTACTACTGAGCTACATGCCCCTTCATTATGGGAATCATTAATGGTTAAACCTAGATGTAAATATTTCTATCTCCAACAAAGAAAACACCTAATTTGGAAGTAAAGCATCAAAACTGAACGAAAGAGAATTTATAATGAACAATGTTTTTATGCCAAAATTCTACCGTATTCCAAAGTTGTCATGTTTGAATTCTAAGTCATTTATATATATTTTAATCATTGCTTTACGTTTAATTGATTATAATTGTAACCCAATTCGTTTCATATTTAATCATCCCTGAATTAGGTGTGCTCATGCTCCTAAGTCATGACTTTTGGACCTGTGTGTGGAAGTGCTCGTTGCTCTGTTTCCAAAGGTTTTGAAAGTGGTCATTTCAAAAGTCATCCCCGTTTCCAAATGTTTTCCTTACCCTATTTTAGGAAACAAAGACTTCAAAATATTGTGCTCTTTGGTTGAATCGAAAATTTTATTTGCATTATAACAATTGGGAATCCAAAAGGAAAAAGTGGTTCCATTTAAAGATATGTGCAACCTGAATTATCCAATTTCTTTTTATTACACTCCATCCATCTATTTTGTTGCAACATTCCTAGTCATTTAGTATTGAATTATAACTCTATAAAATCAAGATGGCCATCCATATTCAAAGGCTTCTACTTTTATTTGCGTTATCTTCTAATAAGGATTTTTATTTCCAAGTAATTCAACTACCAAAGGTAATACATGCGAGTAGAAAAGTAATTCAACTACCAGTTATTCTCCTACATAGTACATGCTTTGATATATTATATCAAAAGTATTACTAATACAATAACATTGATTGTTATATGTGGAAATTTTTGTTCAGGATGGTCCATTACATAATCAAGATGAGGAGATGGATCATGCAATTGCACTTTCTCTTTCTAAAGAACTAACCAAGCCAGATGGTATATGATGAAAATTTTATTTTTTCATAGTTAATTTTAGTTTAATTATATCATTTAGCTCGATGCTTTTCATATATTCAACTAAAATTTTGTTGCTTAACAAGACTTTGTCATATCTATGTTTTAGTGAAACTGTTTATGGTTTGATACTCTCATACAACCTTTATCAAGTTACATGCACCCTCATTAGAAAAAAAAAGAGAATTTTGCTTGCCATGACTATCTTTCTTTGTCATTGTTGACTTAAGAAAGTATTTTAGCTAAGAGACTAGTTTCAAGGTTATGGCATAACTTGTCATATAAATTGAACAGAATTTATATCCAAAATGTTAACTTGTAAACTACTTAGCTGGTTTTAGGCTTTCCATTTAAAATCTACTTCAGTTTGAACTTTGAATGATTTGTTTGGTGTAAGGATTAAAAATTAGCCCATAAGGCCTCTCAGTTATTCATTTATTTTATCTAAATATAACATTTACTATTAAATTAGAACCACTCGGCACAAACACATCATATATCAAGATCATACTTTGTAGAGTGTCGTAGAATAAAAATAGGAGCAAGGACACTGAATTCTTTCAGTTTTCCTTGTTCTTATTCCTTTTGTGTATCTTTGCACCTTTAAGGGAAATTTCTAGTTTAAAGTATAATTCTTTAAAGGGTGCTAGCTCAATGTAAAAGCACCTGCTTTACAAGCAGGAAGTTGGTGGTTCGATTCCAACGTGCCCTCATATTCATATATAGGGAATGACGAAGATCAGTTTTTGGTGACAGATGCTCTTTTGACCATCACCAATGAGCTTATGGTGACATTTTTTTACCCTCACCAAAATATGAAATGGTGACAGTCAACAAACACCACCATATATATGCATCAATAGTGACAACCATTAAAGGTCCATCACCATAAATCGTTGTTGTTGATATGAAATGGTGAGGGTCACTATTTGTCATTATAGTCATTATTCGTGATGGACCTTGATGTTACCAATGATTTTATGGTGACGGTCAATGAACGTCACCATATATATGCACCAATAGTGACGGCCATGAAAGGTCCATCACAAAAAATCATTGTTGTTCATATGAAATGGTGATGGTCATTATCCGTCATTATAATCAATATTCGTGGCGGACCTTGAATGTCACCACAACACATACTTTCGGCGATGCCACCTTTGGTGATGTTCAGTTTTTTGGTGACGGAGGCTATTGTCCATCGCCATTGCTCATATGAAATGGTGACAGTCACTATCCATCACTATAAATCATTATTTGTGACGGACCTTGAATTTCACCAAAACACCTATACTTTCGGCGACACCACCTTTGGTGACGTTCAGTTTTTTGGTGACAAAATCTATTGTCTGTCACCATTGCTCATATGAAATGGTGATGGTCACTATCAGTCACTATAAATCATTATTGGTGACGGAACTTGAATGTCACCACAACACATATACTTTCGGCGACGCCACCTTTTGTGACATTCAGTTTTTGGTGACGAAGGCTCTTTTGACCCTCACCAATGAGCTTATGGTGACCATTTTCGCCCCTCACCAATGTGCTTTTTTCTTGTAGTGTCAAGAAGATGTACTTGAATTTTAACTTTTTCTAACTCTTTGGACAAACTGAAAATTTGGTTTTGTTTTGTAAACTTTTTAGATTCTTCTTGATTTTTGTTAGGATTTGCATGTTGTTCAGGAACAGTAATAATATTCTCCAAAATATTAGAATCATTATACTTATTTTGGGAAGCCTCGACTTGTTGCTTCTCTTTTTCTTTTACTGGATTCATCGGTTGCTTCCCCTTGTCTGATTGTTTTACTGAATTTTTTTTGTGTGGAGTCGCCATTGGAGAAGGGTCTGAGTTTGATTCTTTCTCTTCATCATACTGAGTTCTCAACCTCTTTTTTGATCTCAATTCATACTTTTTATGCAATTCTGCTTGCATAAAATCAGTGAATTGTCTGCAATAATCATCCATCTCTTCCTGATCAAATGAAATATCAGCTTCTTTACATTATTCTTCACATTCTTTCTCAGATTCCTCTTCTACACCATCCTCCATATATATGGTAGAAATTTAATCTTTAGCTTCTTTCTGATCATCATCAATAGAATGTGAAGGTGTTGCTTTTATATATAACATTTCTTGAACTTGATCCTGATCTCTTCTTTCCCTCTGTAAAATCTGCAGCGGCTGCTTGCTGAACTGGGGATTAAAAACCCCTTTGTTTTACTGTGTGGATTTCTTGCTATCCAATTCCATCTTTACTAATTTGTTTGAAAAAATTTTAATTACCTTATTCATGTCATCAATCCTTTGATCTTGTAATGACTCTTCCTTATCTTTACCTTTATCTTGAACTGACTGCTTTTCTTGAGCTTTCCTAGCAATAGTCATATTTTCTTCAATCTCCAAAGTATCAGTTTGGATTTGTTAAAGAGTAGGGGACCTTATTTCTCTCAATGTAAAACTAAAATTTGATACAAATGCCCCAGCAAAAATAACTCTTGCTCCAATAGGAGGAGGTTTCATTTCTATAGGCAAACTATTATACAATTTATTGAATATTTTAATGAAATCACTCATATTTTCATCTGTTTTTTTCTTAATAGCATTAAAATCTGTCAAAGAATAACCATGGTCTCTCTTTTCACCCCATATTTGGATGAATTGTCTTTCTATCTCATCCCAGTCATTAATTTAACCATTTGGTAATCCTTTAAACCATTTTCTTGCCTCTCCACTTAGAGACCGCACAAAAAGTCTCATTACTACATCTAGATGTTCAACATTAAAATTTTCAGCAAAAGTGCAAAACAAAAGCAAGTGTTGTTCTAGAGTTATTTCATCTTCACTAGTAAATCTAGGAAGCAACTAAAGATACTCTTGAGGCATTGCATTCATTGGTTGAGGAAGATTTAATGGTGCATATATGTTCATCAAGGAAGCAGGGGCCACCATCTTTATGCCCTGATTAAATACTCCTTGAGTAGGGGGAATCTATGTACCAGTTGTAGGTATGGATGAATGGGGTGAAACAACTGATAAGGGGAGGGGTTGATAAATTAAAGCAGAAGAACTAGAAACTGTATTAGGCTGAGTTTCTGTAAATGTGAATGATAAAGACTCAAAATATTTCTCTTCTAATGTTGGTTCTTGGAAATGAATGGATGGAGACAAGGATTCTTGTTCTGAGAAAGCCAACTTCCGAGAAATATCCTTGGATGAAAGGGTATGAGAACTGCTGCCAGGTGCAGGCAGTGTGGCATCTAGTGTAGAAAGCATTCTTGATTTCTGGCCTTTTTTAGAAACCAACTTTTATGGATTTGAAAGGGTAGGAGCTTTCTGCTGAGAGGTATCTGACCTCGTATGTTGCCTCTTATAAGCCAAAATTATAAAATGAAGACACAACTTTAATATTTCCTCCTCTCATAAAAACCAAAGGAAATATGAACAAAACCCAGGGAAATACTTTTATTCTTCATCCCCAACAATGGTGCCAAAAAAATTTGTGCCTTAAGAGACAATCCCTTAGCTGTGATAAGGAATCAATGCTTAAGACATTTATATGATTATGTCACAGAAATATTTGTCCTTGTTTAATCACCCTCAAGTATTTATCATTAAACCGTGAAATATCAAATATAATGAATGTCTCAGAGTGTTATTAATTTTTTATGTTGAATGAAATGACTAGAAGAAAATGAAAGAAAGAAGCCCAAAATGATATGTTGTTACAAAAAATATATCACCTCAAACTCTAGAAGAATTATATGAAGGAAATAGTTAAAATGAAGGAGCACCAATTAAGGATTTTAACTCTTGCTTACATAAGTAAAAAGAGACCTACAACTCATTACTTCATCTTATTTAAATATAGAAAACACAGAATGTAAACCTGAATACATATCAACATAAACATATTCCAGAAACTTTCTTTTCAATCATTAATCATTTGAAATCTCTGAGTACAAAAATTGTAGTCTGAAGGTCCAAAAAATCACAACCTTTCTCTCCCTTAACTATTACATTAAATACAATAAAAAGTAGTTTGTAACTGCTATAACTGATCCTAACTACCACAACTTCTTAGGAATTCGTAGGCTCTCTCCTACAAACCATCAAAGCGTCTTATTACAATTACATCATGTTGGAAATAGTAGAATTACATAAATATTAACACCCTAATCTATATGTTGAATGTGAATTGATGATGATGCTGCTACATTTCCTGGATCAACTAATTTGTATTTCATTGAAGTCAAAGGATCCTTTGGAAAATCTATCGTCCAAGCACTGCATTTATTCCATATCTCGACTTTTGTTCTGGGTGAATGTACCCAAGTTGTGATACTCCAATCTGAAAGAAGTAATTCGGTTGAAATATGGCCTTTCTACAAATAGAGTTTTTTCCAACCACAACACCTGAAAATGTCTCTGAAGAAAGTTGATTACTGTTGCTCCCTTAAGCACCTGTGTCTTTTCATCTGTATTGTCAACTTTAATTTTTTTCAATACTAGTAAGTTTTCATAATAATCCCATGAAAAAAGACTTCTTCCAAGTCCCCAACATGAGGGCAGACCTACTCTTGTTATTTTTTCAAATAACTTGTCAAACTAACTTACTGCTTCTTTAATTTCCATCAACTTCTTTTCTATAGCCTTTCTATAATCATTCTTGACAATAATCTTATTGATCTCCATTGCATATAGGATTATATCTTTAATCTCATTTTCTTCTAACTCTTGATATGTTTTATAATTGATAAAATCAATGAAGCTTCTTGCCCAAATAGCCTTATTGATTGTCTTTTATTTCTCTATCATGACTTGTTCTTCAAAATTATTGATGATAATTTTCTCTTCTGTGACCACCATAAAAAAGATCCAAATTGATTTCATTTCTGAAATGATATGATTCCAAATGATATCTTTTGCTTGTGTTAAAGATATGTTATGTTTCAGTTTTTCTTTGAAACTTTTAACCTCAGCATTAGTGTTCTGACTATCCATTTTCTATTTACTGTCTTCATTTTCTTCAGCTTGAATGATCTTTGATGCAATCTCTAAATCTGCTTGAGCATTTTCCCGATCTCTTTCTGCCATCTACAATTCACTAGTCAACTGAGAAATCTGTGCTAGTGGTTCTTCATTACCTATTGGAAAAATAGAAGTACAAAAATGATTTTCAATATGTTTTTGCAGTGACAGTGCAGTTTTCTTTAACTTAGAGACTTCTTCCTCCTTTTGCATGAGCTGTTGTAGAAGATTTTCTTCCTCCTTCTCTACCTCTTCAACTTCTACTGCCAGGGAATGCTCTCCTGTAGGAAATTTTAACCTTTTTTTTCAATATAGATATCTCTATTTCAACACTTTGTAGAAGTTTCTGCACAATAGTCCTATCATTAGGATCTACTCCAATCTTTACTATGATTTTCTTCAGCTCCTTATTCTGGATTGTTAAAGCCCTAGAGTTGGCTTTCTCTAACTTTAACTGGTTAATCACTTTCCAAGCATATTATTTTCCTTCATTGACATTGCATTAGTCTTTTTCAGGTCATTCACAATCAACTGACCTGTTTGCATATGCAGGTTCACCTTGTCTAGCAATAGGATTTTCTTCACATCCACAGTCAAATTCACAGTATTGAAATTGTTAGAAGAACCAATTGACATATCAGAAGGATAAGAAAGAGAAATTTTGAATTGATATTTCTCAAGATCCATTGCAGTTAAAAGTCTTGTTTGGTTTGGAGCAATTTTATATTCAGCTTGGGCCTCCATGCTTGCCTTCATCTTCTGGTTTCTCTCTGAAATTTGGGTAAACATCTATTTGATCAGAGGCACTTGTTCATGGGTTCTCTCATTTCTCCTAGGTGAAGGAGGAACATTTTTTTCCTCTCCCAACTATAAGGAAAAACCAGGTTGATTATATGCAGGTTATTCATTAAATTTTTCTCTCTTGTCATCTCCCTGCTCCTCATCTTCTAAATCAACCGCTATTTCTTTGCCTATTTTACTTTATTTTTTCTGATATGACAGGAGTCTAAATATTTGAACCTGTTGAACTCATAACAACTTTAATTTCCATCTTCTCTAGATCTGGCCTACTTTCATGAATGAAATTTGAATACCCATTATCAATTCTTCTACTAGAATGTAATATTCCTTTTTTAGGATGGCTCATGAATCAAGCATAAAAACGCATTTACAGCAAAAAATGTAATAAAAAGGTGAAATTGAATCTTGGATCCCATAGATTAATCAATAAGAAACCTAAATCCAAGAAATGAGCTGAAACAAAGCCAACTAGGTGGGTTAAATAGATCTCCCACACCTAGGATTGCCAAAAAGTGCTAAAACCCCAAAACTGCATTTTACCGGAGTTGTTGCTTAATGGACTGTGCAGTCTAAGAGAGGGTTTAAACACATAAATTAAGGAGAAAAATATATCTACTCATATATTGATTAAAATGATGAGGAACAAAGATATAATCTCCTTATACAAGATACAAAAGAAACCGACAAGGGTTTCTTGTCCAAAGACTTTGTATACAAATGTGATATTCAGAAAATCACTGAATTATCATTGCAACACTGAAGCACATGAGTGTATAAGGCTTAAAATATGTCTTATCTGATGTATATCCCTCAATGGCTTCCTCCCATGAAAGGATGAACCTCTCAATCACAAGGAAACTCAACAACGGAGCCACCAAACCATGCAATGAGCACTGCCTCCAAAATAATGCACTCCCTAGCAAAAATAATGTTGGGAGGGTATGGGAGGTATGTGTTCTAATACCACAGATCTGAAATAAGCCCTACAACTATCGAAACAGATCTCTCAAGTGAAGGAAAGCTTCCTCCAATGAGAAACTAGCTCAGAAGCTAGGATTTCAATCCCTTCCACTGTTGCACCCAACAACACTACACAATATCTGGAAAATTTGTGCTGATGAAGATGGCTAAAGCTTGGCCTAAAAACCTGATGTGGAATGATGAATACAAACTCTCCCAATGAGCTCCTCAAAGGAAAGAGGTGAGATTCCCGCCCGGGAACACCCAGTGCTAAATAGCATTGCAACTTTGCTAAGCAGCAAAGCAACAACAATTTTTGGCAGCCAAGAATAATAATCTACAACATGATGAATAATGTTGCCATCCTCTTCCTTATATAATAAGTGAGTTTGCTTGCCCTTGGCCCCACTCACTTAGGTTACTTCTAACCCAAGTTACATTTCCCTCCAAAATTGCGTTATCCAACCTAGGATTCCTCCTCCACTGAAACTGCGCTGTTGACTTAGTCAAAGCAGCTTCAATTTAACCCTGTTCACACATGGAGGTGTTTATTAGGCTAGAAAGAGTGTCCCCTTTCACATTTGGAGTATTTTATTCCTCCTTAGGAGACTTGTGGGCTTTTCTTACCATTTATTCACCGACTATAGCTGCTGCTAACTCTAATGTTCCTATTGGAAATGTTGTCATTGATGGCAAAGGAATTAGCAAAGACAGGAGCAACGTTTAAACTATCGATAAGGAAAAAGAGACAAGGTAATAGATTGAAGGACAAATTTAATATCTGGCCAATATTTGTATATGTTAATGAAGAACTGTGGAATTGTGCTAAGTATGGTTGAGTAAATATGGAATATATATGACCTGTGTGATCAATTTCATAATGAGCAGAGGATACCTTCGGTGCCCGGAGAGGAATGAAATCATTGTTGTAGAGTTAGGGATATGTGTATTATATGTGTATTGATTGATGTAATTCTTGTATGAAATCCCCTGAACCTCTGTATGAGTCTCTGTGTATAGAGTTAAAAGTGAAACCCTGTTGAGGAATCATGGTGGTAGGATTCGAATTCCAGGATGAGACCTTCTTGTAATGAAGAACTGGCTTAGTTTGAATATATGAGGGGCTCTCGAGGCATTCAGTGTATCCATTGAAGAACTTATTGGTGACAAAGATATGATGTTTTTGAATGTACAGGTAGAAGCGGAACTGTGACATGATAGAACTTCGAAATGGAAGAATTGAAGAATGAAATTGAATTGTAACGAGTCAATGGTTGTAAGAAAATCCCGTCGGAAGAGAACTACATTTGTTCGTTGATTATTGGAAATCCTGCCAGAGTTATAGCGCAAAAACCAGACTAACCCTTTGGAATCATGAATGTAACCTTGAGCGAAGGGCATAACCATGAAGGAGGAACAGTGAAGGCAGTTTATGGTTTTCATCGCACCACTTTCAACGGGCAAGCGGTATTCAAGAGGTGAGGAGCGAATCCATAGAACGGGTGAAACACGTCCCTGTACGAATTCACAAAACCACTTTTCACTATGCGCCATCGCGTGTTATAGCTCGACCCAGGACGCCCAGTGATATCATTGAGCATCGTTGATCTGGGATGGGGTCATTGGACGGTCATCATTTGTTGAAGGTGCACGAAGATTAACACAGGTACGATGGACCATCGCACGTTAATGTTCGGCATCGGAGGTCGAGCGATATGTATATACGTCATTGATTTGGAAGCTTGCTAATCTAATGGTGATCGGATGCTGGACTTGCGCGAAGTTTACTGTGGCATGATGGGCATATTGGATTGGCTATTAACTATGTATGTGGGCCCAGGGTCAAATTTTTATCGTAATATTAATTTATTTGGAAGCGTTGGATATTTCTCTAAAGTTCGAAGGGTTAATCTTTAGACATAAGGCTTGGAAATTCAAAAATTGTAAATATATTTATTTGTCAATTTCTTTAAAATTGATAAATAAAAATTAAAGAGAGATCAAAAAGCCCCGTGGGATAAACTAAAAGGAATACTGACAGAGTAATACCATTAGTGGTTCATGGTTTTGACTCATGGTTTTAATAAAAGAAAAACTATAAAAGGAGAAGAAAAATATAGATCAGAGTGTGCATTGTAAGGGTGGCGAATAAAAATTTCTCCAAAGAATATCTGTATGGGCGAGCTCTGTTCTTAACTGATAAAATCCAACACTACGATGCACCCATGAATATAATGATCTGAAAATGATGAATCTCTGGTTTGAATGACGGACGAAAATATGAAGAACTGGTGTGAGTATACATAAAATACATAAATCTGGTGACCGGCAAGGTATGTCGTATGGAAACTGGTATGAAAATTGATGAAGCATGGTCCGCAATGGTGTTGAGGGTCGAAGCCTTCAGAGAGGGGGTTGTAGCTCCCTTCCAGTGGTAGCTGGTAAACGAGAGCAGGGGGTAGTAGCTCCTTTCCAGGAGAGGCCGGTAAACGAGAGAAGGTTGTATCCTTCTGCAGGTGGGTGCTTGCGTGCTGGTATAAGTCTGCACCAGCATATATTGTAAGAAGTTTTCTCTATAATAAATATTGAAGAATGAGATTACAGCAACGGTGGTTTTCTCCTAAATTGGGTTTCCACCTTAAATCCTGGTGTTCATATGTGTTGTTTATGATTGATTGTGTGCTCTGTTATTTCTGTTCATGCTTAATGCTTATCTGATGCAATGACATAATAAGATATCTGGACATACATGTTGGATGCTGTACTGTAACATATGGTTTAAGAGAAATAAAATAAAAATTGTTCAGCCCTAAATACTGATTCACCCCTCCCCTCTTAGTATTTTTCCCAACAATTGGTTTCAGAGCAGGTCCTTTTGAAAAATCTTAGCCGCCAGAAGGAAGATCAAGCAAGATGAGTAACCAAGATGGAACAAAATCTATTAGGCCTCCGCTCTTTAATGGAAACAATTTAATATTTTGGAAAACAAGGATGAGATCCTATCTTCAGTCTCTGGGAGCAGATGTATGGGCAATTGTTGAACAAGGATATCAGTATCCAGCTGCAATGCCAACGGATCCGACGGAAAGAAAGAATTATGAAACAAATGCAAAGGTGGTCAATGCTCTATTGGGAGGTCTAACTAAATCAGAATTTGTCAAATTCATGCAGCTAAATACAACAAAGGCAATATGGGACAAAATCATTCTAAGTTATGAAGGTGATGCAAAGGTAAAAAGTGCTAAACTCCAACCTCTTAGAATTGAATATGAGAATCTAAAAATGGAGAATGAGGAGATCATTTCCAATTTCTTCTTACGTCTTGATGATATTGTAAATCGTATGAGAAATCTGGGAGAAACTATAACCGAATCTACTTTGGTTGAGAAAGTCTTAAGATCACTAACGACAAAATTTGAGTCAAAAGTTTCAGCTCTTGAAGAAAAGCAGGATCTTCAAAATCTTACTGTGGTGCAACTTCATGGCATACTAACTGCATATGAAATGAGAAGAGGAGGACCATCTAAATTTAAAGAGGCAGTCTTTGGAACTTCTACAAAAGGGATGGAGGTACAAAAACCAGAAGGATAAGGATATATCTCAGAAGAAGATGAGATAAACTTTGTAAAGAAACTTCAACTTGGCACAGGGCGGTTCAGAGGTAAGCGTCCTTTCAAATGCTTTTATTGTGGAAGAGTTGGTCATTATGCTGCTAAGTGTCCTCATAAAGAAACACATAACAAGGGGAAGGAATTTACAAGAAGGAATAAGAATCACTTTAGCACTATAAAAAGTTACTATACTCATGAAGACAATGATGGGTTATCTGATAGTGAGGAAGAATGTGAACAAGATCTTAGACTTCTAATGGAATTTGAAAAAGAATCTAGAGAAGAAAAGGATACTTTTATGGATGCTCTAGAAGACAATGATTTTCTTGATGAAAACAATCAACTCAAAATTGGCTTAGAAGAGAGCAAAATAATCATAGAGACTCTGAAAAATCAGCTTGAAGAAAAGGAGAAACACAATGAGAAATTAGAGTGTGAAGTAGTAAGTCTAAGAAAAGAACTTGAGAAAGTAAAGACTCTGAATCTTAGATTTGCTAAAGGATCTGAAAAATTAGATGATATTATCAAGGTACAACGTTCTCCCCTTATAAAGACAGGTCTAGGATATATCGGAGAATCTTCTCAGGCTTCAACACCAAATTATCTAAAAGAAACTACTGCTGGTATACAACATGATGCCATTCAGGAAGGGAATAACGAATCTTTGCAGGTAAAGCATGATCATCTCAATTCAAACAACACTAACAAGAATGTCTTTCAAAGAAACACCAATCAACAGGTAAATTCAAGAAGGAGATTTTATGATCGTAGAAATTTCTTCTTCAAAGGACAATGTTTTTCATGTCACAATTTTGGTCATAAAGTTGTTCAATGCGTAGCATATAAAACCATCATGACAAGAGAATCAAGAAAGAAAAGGATTGATATGGAACCTAAGAAGAATACCTATAACAACTTTTCTCCTCTTCAAAATGAATTTGAATGTGCTTATTGCAATAACTTTGGTCATGAAGAATCTGAATGCAGAAGCAAAGAAGTTCAGCCAAAAGAACAAGTTCCTTCAAGCTACAAAGTATGGAAAAAGAAAGAATTACAAGTTGAAAATTGTGGCATAGCGTTATTTGCAGAAGATGAAGAAAACCAATGATACATTGATAGTGGATGCTCAAGACACATGACAGGTGAAAAAAACAAAATTCTTGCATATAGTGCCTTAGAAAAAGAAAAGAATGTTACATTTGGAAATGATACTCCTGCGGTCATTAAGGGAAAAGGGTCTGTTTTCCTAAAATAAAAGGTGAAAGCTAATGAATTTATGTATGTAGATGGATTAAAGCATAACTTGCTAAGTTTAAGTCAAATGTGTGATCAAGGAACTGAAGTTGTCTTTAGTTCAAAAGAATGTGTGGTACGTGATCTTGATACAGGTAAATAAATTATAAAAGGAAAAAGAACTCCAAGCAACCTGTCTGTATTGAAGCACTGTAAAGAAAAATGTTACTTGAGTAAATCTTCGGAAAATTGGCTGCGAAATGGAGCATGGGTATCCGAGCTTCTCCCACCAACAATCAAGGATTTGCCAGTCGTTCGTGATCTTCCCAATATTACTCTACCTGAAAGTATCATATGCAAATCTTGCCAATTCGGTAAGCAAACCAGAGTACAATTTAATGCCAAGGAAGGATCATCAAGTAAGCCTCTTGATCTCATTCATACTGACATATGTGGACCTGTGAGGAAAAATTCACCACGTGGTGAACAATACTATATCTTATTTATTGATGATTTCTCTAGAATGTGTTGGATTGGGTTGATTAAACACAAAGATGAAGAATTTGAGAAATTTCAGATCTTCAAAGCACTGGTTGAAAATGAATTAGATCTAAAAATCAAATGTATTAGATCTGATCGAGGAGGAGAATATACATCAGATGAATTCCTTGAATTTTGTGAACAACATGGCATAAAAAGACAGTTTTCTGTAGCTGGCACTCCACAACAAAATGGTGTTGCAGAAAGAATGAATAGAACAGTTCAACAAATGGCCAGAGCTATGCTTGATGATTCTGGAACACCTGACACATTTTGGGGAGAAGCAGCACATACAGCAGTAAACATTCTCAACAAGGCACATGTTCGTGTAAATAGTGATAAAACTCCATATGAACTCTGGTATGGTAATCCTCCCACTATAAAGAATTTTAGAATTTTTGGAAGCAAATGCTTTATCAAGAATAATGATGAAAAACTTGGCAAGTTTGAACCCAGAGCAGATGAAGGAATATTTCTTGGTTACTCCTCTAGGAGTAAGGCATATAAATGTTACAATAAAAGACTTCGAAAGATTGTTGAATGTATTGATGTTGTTATTGATGAGTCTCCTGCAGCTCCAAAAGAAGAAAAACAAACAACAAATGAAGATGATGATGACATATCTCCTTCTACATCAAATAGCAATGACATAGACAGTGAACCCAATGAAGAACCTGAAGATGATTTATCTGAAAAAGCTCCATCCAGATATGTTCAAAAGAATCATCCAGAATCTCAAATTTTGGGAGAAAAGGGATCGGGTGTACAAACAAGAAGGACTCTTGTGGGATCTTCTAGCTATCTGGCATTTCTATCCACTATTGAACCACAAAATGTCAATCAAGCCAGCAAAGATGAATGTTGGATTCAAGCCATGAATGAAGAGCTTGATCAAATTGAAAAGAATCACACTTGGGAATTAGTACCAAGACCTCATGAAAAAAATGTCATTGGAACTAAATGGATATTCAAAAACAAGTTAAATGAGAATGGGGATGTTATAAGAAATAAAGCTCGACTTGTTTGCAAGGGGTATGCTCAACAAGAAGGTAGACTTTGAAGAAAATTTTGCTCCTGTAGCCAGACTTGAAGCCATAAGAATGTTTCTTGCTTTTTCAAGCTTCCAACAAATCAAAGTTTATCAAATGGATGTTAAATCTGCCTTTCTAAATGGTGATTTAGAAGAAGAAGTTTATATAGAACAACCAGAAGGATTCATTTTGGGAAATGATGAAAAACTTGTTTGTAGACTTAAAAAGGCTCTATATGGTCTCAAACAAGCTCCAAGGGCATGGTATTATTGTCTTGATAAATATCTTCATCAACAAGGATTTTCAAAGGGGTCTGCTGATAGCAACTTATACACAAAAACTGAAAATGATAAACTATTGATTGTGGTTGTATATGTTGATGATATTATTTTTGGAAGTAATGAAGAGTCTATGAGTCAGAAATTTGCTTCTGATATGCAGCAAGAATTTGAAATGTCTTTACTTGGGGAACTAACATTCTTTCTTGGCTTGCAAGTGCAACAAGCAACAAATGGCATATTCTTATCACAAGAAAAATACCTCAAGCAAATCCTGAAGAAGTATGGCATGGAATATTGCAAACCTGTAAGTACACCAATGATAACCGGATGTAATCTCAGTTCTAATGATGATTCCCCCACCGTAAATCAACCAGAATACAGATCTATGATAGGAAGTCTACTTTATCTCACTGGGAAAAGACCAGAGATCATTCATGTAGTTGGGATTGTTGGACGATTCCAAGCTAATCCAAAAGAGTCTCATCTTCAGGCTGTGAAAAGAATATTCAAATATCTACAAGGAACTCAAGACTTTGGACTATGGTATCCAAAGAATGTTGATCTTACTCTTCATGCATACACTGATGTAGATTGGGCTGGAAGTGTTGATGATCAGAAAAGCACTAGTGGTGGTGCATTCTTTATGGGGCCCCGGTTAGTATCTTATTTTAGCAAGAAGCAAAGCTCCATTGCCTTATCTTCAGCAGAAGAAGAATTTGTGGCTGTAGCATCATGTTGCACTCAACTTCTCTGGATGATGCAAACCCTACAAGACTTTCAAATCAAATGTTCATCTCCTATCTCCATTATGTGTGATAATACGAGTGCCATCAGTATCTCAAAGAATCCTGTTATGCATTCCAAGACCAAGCACATTCCCATCAAATATCACTTCTTACGTGTACAAGTGCTTGAACAAAAGGTGAAATTGGAGTATGTTTCCTCCAAAGAACAAGTTGTTGATATATTTACCAAACCACTACCCAGGGAAGCATTCGAATATCTCAAACAGAAACTAGGAGTAGTCTCTGCCATGCAGAGAATCAGGTCTACTTAAATACAAAAGATTAAATTGGTTGTGAGGTGTTTTTGGGCTTCTCTGAATGCTCAGGCTAAGGGGGAGCATTGGTCATATGAAAAGGATGCACTGTTGGAATTTATAATTCATCTTGTTATATTATGCAGCATGATCTCAGGGGGAGCATGGTATTGTCAAAATATTTGCCATTAATGTCAAAGGGGGAGGAAAAGCAACAAAGGGCTTCTATAAGGCCATCAGAGGAAGAGTATTGCCATCAATGCCAAAGTGGGAGATTGTTGGAAATGTTTTCATTGATGGCAAAGGAATTAGCAAATATAGGAGAAGCATCTAAACTATCCATAAGGAAAAAGAGACAAGGTAATAGATTGAAGGACAAATTGAATATCTAGCCAAAATTTGTATATGCTAATGAAGAACTATGGAATTGTGCTAAGTATGGTTGAGTAAATCTGGAATATATATGACCCGTGTGATCAATTTCATAATGAGCAGAGGATACCTTCGGTGCCCGGAGAGGAATGAAATCATTGTTGCAGAGTTAGGGATATGTGTATTATATGTGTATTGATTGATGTAATTCTTGTATGAAATCCCTTGAACCTCTGTATGATTCTCTACGTATGGAGTTAAAAGTGAAACCCTGTTGAGGAATCATGGTGGTAGGATTCGAATTCCAGGATGATACCTTCTTGTAATGAAGAACTGGCTTAGTTTGAATATATGAGGGGCTCTCGAGGAATTCAATGTATCCATTGAAGAACTTATTGGTGATAAAGATATGATTTTTTTTAATGTACAGGTAGAAGCGGAACTGTGACAGGATAGAACTTCGAAATGGAAGAATTGAAGAATGACATTGAATTGTAATGAGTCAATGGTTGTAAGAAAATACCGTCGGAAGAGAAGTACATTTGTTCGTTGATTATTGGAAATCCAGCCAGAGTTATAGCACAAAACCCAGACTAACCCTTTGGAATCATGAACAGAACCTTGAGCGAAGGGCAGAAACATGAAGGAGGAACTGTGAAGGCTTGTTTATGGTTTTCATCGCACCACTTTCAACGGGCAAGCGGTATTCAAGAGGTGAGAAGTGAATCCATAGAACGGGCGACACGCATCCCTGTACGACTTCACAAAACCACTTTTCACTATGCGCCATCGCGCGTTATAGTTCGACCCAGGACGCCCAACGATATCGTTGAGCACCGTTGATCTGGGAAGGGGTCATCAGACGATCATCATTTGTTGAAGGTGCGCAAAGATTAACACAGGTACGGCGGACCATCGCACGTTAATGTTCGACATTGGAGGTCGAGCGATATGTATATACGTCGTTGATCTGGAAGCTTGCTAATCTAACAATGATCAGATGCTGGACTTGCGCGAAGTTTACTGTGGTACGATGGGCGTATTGGATTGGCTATTGACTATGTATGTGGGCCTGGGGTCAAAGGTTTATCGTAAGATTAATTTATTTGGAAGTGTTGGATATCTCTCTAAAATCCGAAGGGTTAATCTTTAGACATAAGGCTTCGAAATTCAAAAATTGTAAATATATTTATTTGTCAATTTCTTTAAAATTGATAAATAAAAATTAAAGAGAGATAAAAAATCCCCGTGGGATAAACTAAAAGGAATACTGACAAATTAATACCATTAGCGGTTCGTGGTTTTGACTCATGGTTTTAATAAAGGCAAAACTATAAAAGGAGAAGAAAAATAGAGATCGGAGTGTGCATTATAAGGGTGGCAAATAAAAATTTCTCCAAAGAATATCTGTATGGGTGAGCTCTGTTCTTAACTGATAAAATCCAACACTACGATGCACCCATGAATATAATGATCTAACAATGATGAATCTCTGGTTTGAATGACGGACGAAAATATGAAGAACTGGTGTGAGTATACAGAAAATACATAAATCTGGTGACCGGCAAGGTATGTCGTATGGAAACTGGTATGAAAATTCATGAAGCATGGTCCGCAGTGGTGCTGAGGGTCGAAGCCTTCAGAGAGGGGGTTGTAGCTCCCTTCCAGTGGTAGCTGATAAATGAGAGCAAGGGGTAGTAGCTCCCTTCCAGGAGAGGTTGGTAAATGAGAGAAGGTTGTAGCCTTCTGCAGGTGGGTGCCTCCGTGCTGGTATAATTCTGCACCAGCATATATTGTAAGAAGTTTTCTCTATAATAAATATTGAAGACTGAGATTACAGCAGCAGTGGTTTTCTCCCGAATTGGGTTTCCACCTTAAATCATGGTGTTCATATGTGCTGTTTATGATTGATGGTGTGTTCTATTATTTCTGTTCATGCTTAATGCTTATCTGATGCAATGACATAATAAGATATCTGGACATACATGTTGGATGTTGTACCGTAACATATGGTTTAAGAGAAAGAAAATAAAAATTGTTCAGCCCTAAATATTGATTCACCCCTCCCCTCTCAGTATTTTTCCCAACAATTCCATTTAGCTTGGAGGCTAAAATTTTGGAACATTACATAGAAATAACACTGTGAGGGTCATAAGCCAACTTTTCCCCTGACAACAAGTGCATCTCATCTAGCATTCTAGTAACTTCTTCAAATTCTTGTCTCATATTAACTATGAAAGGACCTAGAGTCATGGGTAGTTTGAACATATGCCCCTTTTTCATGGGCAGAAAGTGAATTTGATCAAAATGTAGACTTGCCGAACAAACTCCAAAGGAAATAACCTCATACGTACAAACATTGGAAGCCTATAAGGCTCAACACTAGCTCCATAAAGTCTAATTTCGGAATAATCCTAAAAAACAAACCAATCTGCAAATTTACAGTTTGCCCCTAAATGCAAGAACTCTTGAGCTTTGGATAAGAAACAGGGGGGATGAATTCCATTAAAAACTTTATATGCAATTGACATGAAATTTATGGCAAAATCAAATAGACCAGCTTCATTTTGTTCTCTTCTCACTATATCTATCTAGAATACTATTGATTGCCTCTTCTTATTCATATCCATAATATTCAGACCTAGATGCATGAATTCCTCTACATTTTGATATAATAATAAGTAAATAATTAATGAAGGAAACTTGAAATAACATGTTAATGATAAGCTCATGAGTTGTGAATTGACAACTTCTTTCCAATAGGATGGAATATCCAGCACCATTCTTGGCTTCATCATCATGGAAAACATCCCCAAGATTGATTTATCCACTTTGTTGTCGTCATATTTTCCTAGAATCTTTGCAATGTTGCTCAACACTGGCTTAACCTCAATATCAAAAATTTCCATAGGGAAATATTTACTGTCAGGCTGAAATTGCTGCGTGTTAGTCTTTAGAAAATGAATGAACTGAATAAAATCTTGACCTGCAAGGCTGTCATAATATGCTACCAAATAATCATCAGAGAATTGGAAATATTACTTTGACTTAGGGTAACAAAGGGATTGGCGAATTAGTTGTGTAAACACTTGCAAAACATTCTCCCCCTGACAATTCATCACAAAAAATTTCCTAGGATACATAAAAAATACTAACCAATATATGAATTCAAGAAAAAGATGAGTTTTAGGGATACATGCAGACATTACACCAGTCTTTTCCACGGCAGTATAAACTGGGGAAGCTTTATCATTTAAGAGGACTTGCTGGTAAAACGGAAGGTGAACCAAGGAACAATTGGTGTCTTGAATATCCCTCTCGCTATCCACAAGAGGGATATTACTAGTAGAACCTTACAGGAATGAGCGTTTAGCCATGATTCAGAGTTATGATAGTGGACGACTTATAGGGAAACCAATTCTTGATAGGGTGACAGAAAACTGAACAGGGCGCAACAAAAACAAATTTCAAACATCAAATTAATCGCAAATGATTTCAAAAAGAATGAGAAATGCATTTAAACAGGTGGCACAGCTTCAAACTTAAATGCTGATAGTACACGCCAATAGACCTTTAAGCACTCCTAATGTGGAAGACAACTATAACAAACTCAGCATCTTACGTCACTGCAGGGGGTCTTGAAGTACGGAGGATTATTTTGGCTTGTGACCTCGCAATCGATCTCCACCGCTCATCTGTGTTACTCCCGCAGTCAACATGGTCAATTGCGGAGGCACCCTCCATATTAATTTATGCGCTAGTAGTGCCCACGGGTTGAGCCTTTTTTTCAGTGTTAAATAAATCATCGCATCCCGCTCGATGAAATAATCGACATTTAAACTTTAAGTCAAGACCCACTTTCATAAAGTCAAAAATCATTTAAATTTTTAACTCTAATAGAACAAGAAAAATTATTTTTATGCTAAAGTATAAGAACTTTAATATTTTAACATATTTTTAACAAATTTCTATTTTTTTCATATTTTCAAAATTGAAAATAAAATGATATTGCTAATGATCCACAACAGAAGGCTAACCTCCAAAAAATTCAACCTTTACTTGAGCATGAGCAGCTACAGGAGGAGCAGTAGAGGTAGGATAGCAGAATCCTGACATGTGATTTTGGCATGGCAGATGTAAAAGAAGGGGGCAGCCACATGACAGATGCTTTACATGGTATATCTATCACTATGGAGTATCGATCCTTATTGGAGATCCCAGTTGTTGGTGGAATACTCCAAGGATATCTTTTCATGTAGGATACTTGATGGCCAGTTATCAGATGAGAGATATTCAGTGAAAAATGGGGCCATATATGATCAGAGTAGGATATTCTTGGCTAGAGAATCTAAGCTCAAGGAGAAGTTACTACATGTTGCATATGAGGATTTTCTCTTCAGCCACACTTATTCCATAAGAGCATATCATAATATCATGGAGAGATTCACTTGGGAAGGCTTTAGAGAGGAGATACATCAACATGTTAGGAGATGCATAGATTGTTTGGAGATGAAGGAGAGACATGACTCTTTGGTGGAGTTATCAAAACCACTTCCCTTCTCATTGGGAGTGAGAGGAGGCCCATCTATGAGCCACTTCACTAGCTTGATCAAAGTACATGGTAAGAGTTGTATTTCTATGAATTATGATTCACTTCCTATGTATTTTTATCTCCTTACCATACATGTGTAGGCCATTGCTCCAAGTGGGGGCACTCTTCATTATGGACTTTAGGTCTACTTGGGGCCATAAGCAGTGGTGAGCATGGCCACTCCTTAGGATATTCTGGGGAGATGATATATCATTCAGGGTGTGTGCCATTGACACCAAACATCATTCACCTTCTCCAAGCATGTGAGAAGATTGTGGTAGCAAACAAGTGGTGGGGAAACCACGTACTATATCATGTTTTGAGGCAGTCAGGAGACATAATGCGCTACTTACACATGTGGGAATATGATCCTCCACTGGTATTTCATATGGAATCTTATGTATCCTTTATTTTGATCCCATATGTAGATGATGTTCTTATCATTGTTGTGGGCATATTTGGAGGGATGACACATGGATTGAATGTGCCCATTGGGATGCATATTCTCCCCATTTCTTATGCCTCATGCTTCAGGGAGATTGTTGAAAATCACATGATTAATTTAGACCTCTTGTTTCCTTATGGGAGGGGCCTTTTGGTTAACTTGAGAATTTGGTAGATACCTCTCATGGATACTTGGGAGGAGCATTTCAGGGATGGATTGATTGGGGGACACTTGGTTAATGAGGAGAGATTATCACATGGAGGTGTCATAAGGGAAGGAGGAGAAGATTCGCAGCACTCACCTTTACATTTTCTTGAGGGCAAGCAACATTTGAGAGGGGAGGACTGTAATATTCCCAATTATCTTTAAGCTAGTTGGAATATTGAATTTTGTTTTTTATCCTTAGTTATAAGAATAATAGGGTAGGGAGACCCATAAATCTCCTTAGTAGGAATAAAATCACTCCTAATGTGAATGGGGGGTCATCTTAGTAGCTGGATTAAACTCCCTTATGTGGGAATAGGGGATGGAACATGTGGACTGGGTCAACTTTGACCAAATCAATAGTGTTGGTATGGAGGTAGTGGACATTCATGGAGGGACCGCGCAGTTTTGGAGGGAGATTACATGCATGGAAGTAGTGGCTTTAATGAGTGGGGCCCAAGGTGAGAAGACTCACAAAACATATCAGGAAGGGGATTGCAGGCATATAAGGCATGATTGATTATTATTTTTTTATGGTCTATATGATTTGTTTCTCTCTTCAATTGTTTAGCGGAGACTACAATGTTGTTTAGCACAAGGGTGTTCCCGAGCAAGAATCCCACCTTCATCCACGGGGGACTGTGAGTGCCCACTCAAGAGAAGCACTTGGGCTACATTTACACATTATAGCATCAGTCCAAGCTACATATTTCTTCTACAGTGCACTTTCTGCTGAGGGTTGTGTTGTGTTGCAGGGTGTAGCAGTGGAGGGTTGGATTGGGTTATTTCTGATCTAGTTTTCAGTGGAGGAAGGTTTCCTTCCATTGTGAGGCCAATAAATAAGGCCCTAAGAATTATTGTTGCATTTTGAATTAGGTCAAGTTATTATTATCCCCTACAACATAGTTTCAGTCTTGGACTGTGTTATTTTAGGGAGGAGTTGCAGGGGTGGTTTCAATACAACATTTGGGGAGTTATACCTTCAGTGGAGGGGACATCCTTTCACCTAGATAATCTATTGGAGTAGAGCCACATACTTCTACATCAAATTCAGCCATATCTTCCCATTTATTTTGTTGTATTAGACATTCAGCCCTAGGGTTGTAGCTCACATTTGTATCTTTTGTGTATTTTCTGGAAACCCTCTTGGGTTGTCTTGGAAAGTTGATATAGAGCCTTGATCTTCACATATAGTACCTTTTGAGGCACATATCATTATTTTATTATCAATTTATAATATCTTTATGTATTTGTGTTCATTATTACTGCGTTGTAGAATCTCTCTGACATTTTGTATATTAGCACATCTCACATTGATAGGGGTTGATCATGAGAGGCTTGTTTGTTTATGTTGTATTATTTGTGCCTCAATATATTTCACATTCTAGCTAATAATATGATGAATAAAATGGCTCCATATTGGCCTCTTATGTTTATGCATTAATATTCACTGTTATTTCCACTTTTATGTCCTATATTACTGCTTTTCCTATTTTGGAATATTACAAAACAATTGTGTACAATATTTCTTAGAAGACTTCATGTTAAAAGGAAAAATTACATATTTCAGATAGAAAAATAGCTTAATACAAATGGTCAATATTAAAAAATAATATATGGGATATAAAAATATAGGTAGAACAAACAAAATCCTAATTGTAACATAGTTGATTTATTATCTCAATGAATCCATATAGATACATACATGTTTTATTTTTCAGCTTTATTTTCCATATCTTTATTCGAGGTGGAAAATAACTTGCATGCATCTTGCAAGGCTGTTTTAGGAAGAGTATATGTTGCATTCTCATATTCCACACTTTCTTTTCCATGAACAATCACAACAGGTATTGGAGCAATTAGTTGCTACATCAGTTGAGTTGTTAGTTTTAACCTTTTCTTTGCTCAAGGTATTGATCCTTGTTACACTGAAAACTGTCACCTTGACATTCTGCTGACTGTATGAGCTCATTATTACTCATACTTCCTCCTTTTGCAAGTCCAATATACCAGCTCCTCATATCAAGCTTCAAAATCAGAAGAAAATCCCTAAAATCCCCTAAGAATTGGTATCGCACTTTTTCGATGCATTCCCTGCGGTCCCGCACCTAAATCTCAGCCTGCATGCGGAACCATACCGCACGTTCTTTGTGTAATGGGTGCGGACCTCTGTAAAACATAAAAAGGCGAGAAAATGAAGATAAAAAGTGAATTCCAGGTGAATTCTAGAATATTCTAGACGGGAATTTTCGGAATGGATACGCTTTGAAGCTGGTTCATGCATCCCTCTCTTAATGGAGCTAACCCCTTGATGTAAGGAGCTTATCCCTTTGAAGGAGGATTCTATCCCTTCATATTTGGAACTAGAAACCTCCTCTCTTTCACTATAAAAAGAGGCCTTGGTAACCTCAAGGGGAGTTCAAGCTTATGAGATTTGAAGTTAAATGCTGTTGAGATTTAGACTTGAGTAACTAAGACTTTCTGTGAGGTTAAATCACTCATCTCCATTTGTCTTAGTTCAAAGAGTGCAATGCTTGTCAGAGTAAAGGAGATTCGTGCTTCGGACCCCGGGAGGACCTGCACAACATCAAGGCACAGGTTGTAAAGGTTTTCTATCTTTAAAGTTAATACAAATATACTCATTTCTCTCATTAAACCGTCAATTTGTGGTTTATTTCATAAATTCCTTGATCATTATGATAAGTATGATTTATGATAATGTCTATACAGGTGCTGCTTAATCTTTTTCCTTGTTTGTGATTGCAGATATACGAAGGACGTTCTTTCAGTGCACGTGAAGGACTTCAACAAAATCAAGTAAGCAAGCAAAGCGTTGGATATAAGGTAGGCCTTGCACCCGTAGAGTGTTTTTATAAATTGCATATGCTTAGAGAGAGATTAGTATAATTGGCTATTTGTTGCTAGTTACCTTTTGTACTAGAGAGATCGGTCTTGTCCGCAAGATGGATTAATCTACACAACAAAATGGCGACCATACTGGGGAAGAACTTTTGTTTGTTCTTGGTTCTCTTTGATTTTTGACTTGAGAAAAGGTTTCTTTTTCTGGTTTTTGATTGATTCACATCTGTCTGGGTGCTTTAAATTTTTTCTGTTTTTAAAAATTTAGAAGTATTTTGAATTTTTCTATCATTTTTGCTAGGACCGCACTCTGCATAACTGTTACAGTGCGGGCAGTTTCGCACGTTCTTTATAGAATACAGTGCGGGACCGCACCTGTAAACACTGCTTACATGCGGACCCTGTAAAAATTTTGAAAATTTTCTAGGTTTCTTTTTCTGGTTAATTTTTAGATCTTTGGTTTCTGCCCAGACTGGTTATTGTGTCTATCAAGAATTCATTGTTTATGAACTCCAACAGTGTTAGTATTTTGAATGATTTTCTAGGAGATTTTGCCGATTGGATTATTTTTCCTGTTTGGTCTTTGTAGTGATTCAAATTTTTTGACAATTTGCAGTATCTCAGATCACATAAGATCTCTTTTTGTCTCTTGAATCCGACCTCATTGTGAAAACATCCTAGATTGAGAAATTAAGCCTTTTTGATTTCTTTGCAAATCTTCGAAAAGAACTTGCTTTAAAGTTTTGAATTTCATTTATTCTTTGAGTGTTTTGAAAAAAACATATTTTGAGTGTTTTTGATCTGTTTGATAGATTCTTAGTTTGCTGAACAACTAAGAGAAACATTCATAAAAAAACTCTAAAAAGCTTTTACTCAATTTAGATTAGTTCTTAAGATTAGTCTTCATAGTTTTGAATAGTTTTAATTTTCGTAGATTTCTTTCGAAAGAGAATTGTTTTGTAGCTTCTTGTTTGGAAAAGAAAGTAGTTTTTCTTGTGAGCTTTGATAGTTTAACGAAAAGACAAAATGTTTCTTTCACTTAGTTTTCATGTTTGAAGAAGAAATTTGAAAGTTGCATTCTCTAACTCTTCTTTAGATAGAAAATTCATTGAAAGAAAAAAAGAATTGAATATCATCATAGGTGCATTTTAGTGTTTTTGGAAGTCGAGTCTTCACATCATACAAAGTTTCATTTCCGCGCCCATTTGACTTAAGAAACAGCTCTTAAAAGTAACGCTTAAATAAAATTCATCTAGTAATCTTTTTATTTCTATGGCTCTCATCACCAACATAGCTTAGGCTAGTATCTTGGAGTAGGGAGTAATTAACTCTCCAAGGTAGATAAAACAAACAAGTAGATATATCTTGCGGTAGGAAGAATTCCAGTTGTTGCATGTATGCTCTGGGAAGCTCCTCTTAAAGGAGTTAAGCACGAGATCATATCTGAACCAGTGGGGTAATCAATCCTTCCTTATTGGGAACGATAGAAGATACGCACGTATTAAAAACGGTAAACCTCGGATAGACCATTGTCGAGGAGCCAGGGGTCACTTGTCGGTAAACCTTGGATTCTGTTCAAGGAGCCTTCAAGGGGATTGAGCTTTTTTACTCTGCCCTTGCGTGTGTGTCGGATCGTAGACTGTTCCCCCAGGTATATTTGTTTCAGTTGGTAACCTTAGAGGCCATAATATTTAGGATTCTTTCCTAAGGTGACGGTGGAGGGAAGATCCCACTTTACCTGGAACAGACGTCGACTAGACTCACTTGGACTCTCTGGGGGGTTCTCTTCACTCGAGATGGTTATGTGAAGAAACTTGTGCCAGTCTGTTTCATTAAGCAGGTTGTCGGGGTAACTGTTCCAACCGCTCTTTTCGTGTTAAAACTCTACTAAGTTGGATTTCATCACCAACTAGTGATTTTAGTACGGGAAGTTACTTGTTTGTGTGTGGTTTGAACTCTTAGATTTTTTAAGCGAGTGATTCAATTGTTTGTTTCTTAGAGACTTTAGGTGTTTTCATTGAAATTTTTCTTTGTTTGCGTGTGATTAGATAATTTTTCATCGTGGCGGAATTGCCGAGACAATCCTGGAGAATACAAGGGAAACCCCCTGAATTTACACCAGGTCATCTAGAAGGGCTTCGGGCTCTGGTACCACACAGTAGCCGTAGACTTAGATCAACAGAAGCTGAAAGCTCTGCTATTGTGATACATCATGATCATCAAATTCCTACAACAGAATATATTCAAGAACCGATTTCAGTTTCTGAAGTCACTGAAAATATTTCTCCTACTGGAGAATTATCTGACGAACCTGAAATCTCTGAGCCTGAAACTGAATCTTCTGTGTTAGAAATATCTTCAGGATTTATCTCACCAACTTCTAGCGATCCAGGTTCACCAAGGGTTAGAAATATCATTACTGAAAATCTTCCTTCTGGACTAATTTCTATAGAAGAACTTACTAATCCAGACGAAGACATATCTCTTTCCAACTCCCCTCAATCGTTAAATCTTAGGGAGCGTGAATCTATTTTCTACAGCCCTATTCGAACTAATCCCTGGTATCTTTCTTTAACTGATTTTTTAGAGAATCCGGGTCTTGCTTTTTATCCACCTCGAGTTCCATTTCATCTTACACCCAGAGGTTACTATCCATCATCTATTATGGCTGGAGAGTCGTCCATGTTTTCGCAAACGCCTGAATCTTTTTTACATGGTGGTCCTTCTGTTCCTGCGGGATATCAGTCTTTGTCTGGTACTTTCTCAGCAGCAACTCCTCAACCTATCGAAAATGTGTTATCATCTGGTCTTGGTGGACTTAAAATTGAAACGTCAAACGCAGAGCAAGTTTATATGATGTCTGGTAACGTTCCTAATCCTCAAGCTCAAGGCAGTCAGTTTCCTTCTGGGGGTCAACCTCAGGGAACTCAGTTACCGCCTGGGGGGCAACCTCAGGGTAGTCAATTACCGCCTGGGGGGCAACCCCAAGGTAATCAGTTACCACCCGGGGCTCAACCTCAAGGTAGCTTTTTCCCAGGACAAACTGTGGATCAATATTATTTTTGGGGGCAACCCCAAGGACAGTACATACCTCAAGGTTACCAACCTCAAGGACAGTACGTTCCTCAAGGTCAACCCCAAACTCAATATGCTCCTCAGGGTCCTCAACAACCCCAACTTCAGTACGTGCCTCAAGGTTATCAACCTCAAGGGCAGTACCCAATCCAAGGTTACCAACAGCCTTCTGGTCAACCATCTGTTCAAGGAGCCAGAACTTTACCTTATTATCAACCCTACGTTCAACCAGGTTTTTGTCCTTACGTTCAACCTTCTATGGGACAATACCCCGGAATGATGGTGTGGGATCCGTCCCAATATCAACAGCCTTTGCAGCCTAATGTGCAGTTACCCTATCAACCTGGTCAGCCATTGGTTTCTGGTTCAACCCAGCAACCTGTTCAGCCAGCTATTCAAACTCCTGCACCTAGTTCAGTTCAGCAGGCTGGGCCTAGTACACCTCAGAATCCGCCCCAAACTGCTGTAACTGCTGCAACGTCTATTCAACCTGTTACACGTATTTCTAGAGTGTCTGTAGCCCCGAGTTCGGCTATCCCTGTATCCATACAAATCCCTCAAGTCTCTGTACCTCAGTCAGGACCTACAGCTCAGACTACAGTTCAGATGCCTGCAGGACAAGCCGGTACAAGTACAGTTGTTACGATTCAACCTCAGTTTACTTATCAACCGTACCAAGGACAGCCGCAATACGGTCCCTATGTTCAGAATCCAAGCTATCAACCATACCCTGGTTATACTTATCAACAACCTTAGTATGGTCCGATTCATCCTGGTTATCCAGGAGGTTATACAATACCCAATGCTAATCCGATTCCTAGTTATCCTGGGTATCCGCCTCCTGGATCTGCTTTGGCTTCTCAAGGTTTTCGTGACCCTAACCGTCAGTTACCGTTCATCGCAACTTTGGACTTACCAAATTTGACGCGCCTTACTAATGATCCTATTTTCTATTATCAGAACTGGCCGTCAATGCCTCATAAGTTGCCCAGTGACATACCAAAATTTGAAGGTAAGTCAGGAGAGGATCCATCCAATCATGTGATGACTTATCACCTTTGGTGTGCATCCAATTCTATTATTGATGATTCGATTCGCTTACGTCTTTTCCAAAGGACACTCATAGGTCTTGCAGCCAAATGGTACATTGAGTTGCCACGAGACTCGTTTCATAATTTCAGTCAGTTAGCAACGTCTTTCTTAACTCATTTCCAGTTGCCTGTCAGATACGACAATGGCACAGAATTATTAACTTCACTAAAACAATCTACGTCCACGTATATTTCTGATCATATTCATGAGTGGCGACGTAGACGACGTTTGGTGAAGGTTTATATTCCGGATCAAATTTTGGCCGAGTGGTTTGTAAAATCATTACTGCCCAAGATCACTGAAGATGTAGCTAAGGCTGGTGTTGTTACTGAAGAGCAATTAATTGCTCAGGCTCAGTACCTAGACCTCGTCTATACGCAGTCAGGTACTTTACATGAAAAAATTCCCGATTTACCCAAACAAGGTCAGATAGCTGCTCCTCCTTCAGGGTCTCATGCCGCTGACAGTATGATTGGTACAGTTAGTTCCAAAAGTAAGAAGAAATCCTCAAAGAATTCTTCTCCAATCATAACTTTACCTGATTCCCCGAAGGGAGAATCCTCTCAAGAAGTTTCTGCCGATATTCATGTCGTTGAAACATCTACGGAAAAATAAAAAACCGGTGGTAAAAAGAAAGGGAGGAATAAAAACAAGAAAAATTCGAAAGAGAAAACAGATAGAGAAGAATCCAATGATGAGAAACGTAAACCTCGTTATCCTTGCTTCATTTGTGAACAAGATCACTTCATGAAAGAATGCCCATATCGAGAAGAGGTTACGAAACTCATTAAAGGATCGCAACAACCTGCTGTCTTGAAGGATCCTTTTCCAGTTCAAGATAGTAAGATGATTGGTTCTTCCTCGACCACTTTAGAAGAGCCTATTATGATGATGTCTCATATAAGGGTTGCGACGCGATCGCAAGATTACGGTTCTAAGAATCCCGTTGATGGCAAAGAAGGAGAGTCTTCCAATGCCAACTCATCAAATACAACTCCTCCCGTTTCCGGTCCGCTACAGATCGAGAAACAAAATTCAGACTTGATAATCAAGCTGCCTGCTAAAGGTGTTCTTCGTAAATCAGCTTTCAATCCACATGCGAGAGCTGCTCAGAATTACAACATTGTTGAAGATTTAGCTATTTCTCCTTCAGCAATGTCGGCTTTGGAAGTGCTGCAATCGTGTCCAGCACAGCGTAAATTGTTATTGTCTGCCATAGGAGCTATTGATGTTCAGGATTCTAACCTTATAATCTTTGATTTAGAAACTAGTACACCACGTCTCCCTCACCAAATGGCTTTCCAGATTCCAGTGTTAGTCAAAAACAGACCTATTTTTCGGACTGTGATTGATGAGGGAGCTTCAACATGTATTATGTCGCTTCAGTGTTGGAAATCTCTTGGTTCTCCTACACTTAACCAATCTCCGACGATTCTAAAAGCTTTTGATGGTCGAGGTTTTCAACCTTATGGTATTTTGCAGGATTTACCCATAGGGGTTGAAGGGAAAATTGTTAATCTAGATGTGGAAGTGGTTGATGCCCCTCTAGATTACAACCTTCTACCGGGTCGTAGTTGGTCTTATGCTATGACTGCTGTTGTCTCTTCGGTCTTTCGACTTATAAAATTTCCATATCAAGGAAGGATCGTGACAATAGATCAGTTAACTTATTTTTCGTCAGACCCAGCCTCTACAGAAACAATCCAGCATGTTGGTAAAACGACTATCCCTTATAAGAATGTTGGAGTAGGTTTGGTTAAAGATTCTGCTTTGCTAGGAACTTTTTCCTTTCCTCCTCCTAACGTATCGTCTTCTACTGCAACTATTCATATGATTTCGTCAGACACAGTTATGTCTGATGATCCTTGGATTCTACCTTCAGAATCCGAGATCGACTCATTTGATGGCGCGATGCCTTTGAGTCCATTTGAAATTGCGTACTAGACTGTACAGTCTTTTTCCAACCCCTTTTCAACCGAAATCGATCCAATGAATGGGATCCAAGAGGAATCGCTTTCTATTTCTAGTTCAGACGCAACGACATTTCCTGAAATTGTTCATACAGATGAGCAAATTCGTGAGTTTTTGTCTGTTGATGATTTACCATGGGAAGATCTCCATCATAGGTCTTCATTCTTACCTTAATTAGATCATTTTGAAAATGATTTCGCTTCAATTTTTACTGCTGAATATGCCAAGGAACCTCAGAATCCATTGAAAAATCCTGATTCTCAATTAAATTTAGAAAATATATCTAGAACGGTTCCAATTGACATTTCAGTAAAGCCAGGAATAATTGAAAACATTCATATAGGTGCTTGTTGTTCAGATGAAGAAATTCAGACTTATAAAGCCCTATTTCAAGAATTCCATGACGTGTTTGCCTGGTCTTACGAAGAAATGCCAGGAATTGATCCATCGATCGTAGTACATGAAATTAAGACTTACCCAGATGCTAAACCTGTTCGTCAACGATTACGTCAAATACATCCTAGGAAAGCTGCTGCTATAAAAAATGAAGTTGAAAAATTACTTCGCGCAGGATTTATTTATCCAATTCCTTTAACGGATTGGGTATCGAATATTGTTCCTGTGACTAAAAAACAAGGAACAATAAGAGTATGTATTGATTATAGGGATATTAATCAAGCGTGTCCAAAAGACAATTATCCAACTCCCTATATCGATCAGATAATCGACGATTGTGCTGGAAGTGAACTTTTTTCCTTTATGGATGGTTTTTCTGGCTACAATCAAATAAACATACTCCCTGCAGATCAACCTAAAACAGCTTTCATTTGTCCATGGGAAACGTTTGCCTATTGTAAACTACCTTTTGGACTTAAGAACGCTGGAGCAACTTTTCAACGGGCTATGTCTTATGCGTTTCATGACATTAAGCACATTGTTCAACCATATCTTGATGATTTACCTGCTCATTCATTACGTAGGGCCGATCATCCCACTCATTTCCGAGCAATTTTTATGAGATGTCGGCATTATCGGATAAGGTTGAATCCGCATAAATGTGTTTTCTGCGTAGAATCGGGTCGTTTGCTGAGATTTGTTGTCTCGAAATCAGGCATTCGTGTTGATCCTTCGAAGATCGAAGCTATTGTTAAATTGCCTCCTCCTTCGACATTGCGCCAACTCCAGAGTTTGCAGGGGAAAGCAAACTTTTTACGTAGATTTATTCAGAACTATGCCGAGCTTGCAAAGGGTTTTACCCGGTTGTTGAAACAGGACATTCCGTTCTTTTGGGACGAGGTCGCTAATCGATCTTTTGATGCACTTAAACACACGTTGACCCATGCACCGTTATTGCATCCTCCCAACTACAACCAAGATTACATTTTGTATCTCGCTGCTTCTCATTCCACTATTGGGATGGTACTAGTTCAGGAAGATGAATCTCACAACGAACATGTGATTTATTATCTTAGTCGAAATTTGAATCCGACTGAAATCAAATATACACATGTGGAGAAATTGGCCTTGGCAGCTGTTCAAGCCGTCCAACGTTTTCGACATTACATATTGTTACGTAAAACCACAGTAATTTCTGATTGCAACCCTATGATGTATATTTTGACCAGACAATTGCTAGGGGGCAAGTATTCTAAATGGATAGTTATCCTACAAGAATTTGACTTGGAATTTGAGAAATCCAAGGCAAAGAAGTCTTTGGTTTTTGCGGAACTAATGTGTGATTTTCCCTCTACTGATATTGAAACAGTGGCAGAAGAGTCCATTGTGGACGAATCTTTGTTTCTTATCAGTACGCTTGATCCATGGTATGGGGATATTATTTTATATCTCCAAACCCAATCTTTTCGGCCTGAAATTTCACGAACTCAGCGACGGAAAATACGCTTCCAATCCCAACAATATAATATCATTGGTGATACTCTTTATCGACGAGGAGCGGATTCTGTTTTCCGACGTTGTTTAACTCATGAAGAAGCTGAAAAGGTACTCAATGGCTGTCATTCTGGAGCATGTGGCGGTCATATGTCTGGGTATGCCACTGCCCAAAAGATATTGCGTGCAGGTTATTTCTGGCCAACATTATTTAAAGATTGTATTTATGCGGTTCGGAAATGCCACAACTGTCAAATTTTTGATAGAAAAATGCGCGCACCACCCGCTCCTCTTCACCCTATAATTGCTGTTGGTCCATTTGCAAAATGGGGTATCGATTTTATCACATGTAACCCTCACTCGGCCGGGGGGCATGCCTATATTATTCTCGCTGTAGATTATTTTACGAAATGGGTCGAGGCGATGCCTACATATTCAGCTGACGGCAAGACTGCTGCAACATTCATGTTCAATCACATAATTGCTAGGTTTGGTGTTCCTCAAGCTATTATTACAGATCATGGAAGTCATTTTCGGAACATCATGATGACTGAACTAACAGAACAACTTGGCCTACGCCACGATAATTCCACTCCGTACTATCCACAAGAAAATGGTCTGGTTGAAGCTATTAATAAAGTTTTAGTCACCATGATTAAACGAATCATTGGTATTCACAAGACGAATTGGCATTCCATGTTATTTTCAGCGCTTTGGGCATATCGAACCTCAGTAAAAACATCAACGGGTTTCACTCCTTTTCAACTGGTCTACGGTTTAGAAGCCGTGCTGCCGATTGAATGCGAAATACCGTCACTAAAATTAGCCGTAGAATTACTTCTAGCTACGTCTGAAGAGGAGAAACGTTTCTTGTACTTGGCCCAATTAGATGAGAATCGACGAAGTGCTGCAATAGCAAACGAGGCTCATGTTAAAAGGATAAAAGCTCAGCATGATAGAAATGTGACCCCTCGAATTTTTTCAGAAGGAGACCCAGTTTTACTTTATGATCAAGCTAATGACAAGCTAGGAGCTGGAAAATTCGTGCCTATGTGGCATGGTCCTTACATTGTGAAACGAAAGTTAGCAAAAGGGGCCTATGAGTTAGTAGATTTTGACGGTGTCCCTTTGGATAAACCCAGAAATGGGCTTTATCTAAGCGATATTACGCTTAAACAAGGTGTGGAGATTTTTGTTAGTTTAGATTTCTTTACTGCTGGTGTGTTTTAGATTAGAAAAGTGTGCCTAGTTTAGAAGTGTGTTTTTGTCACTATGACTGCTTATCTGAGTTTTACTCTTGATATTGCATATGTCGACGTCTCTTCAAACCTACATTGGTTTTGCTGATGGTGCTTGTCGTAGTACACGGAACATTTCTTCCGCAGCTTGGGTTATCTATTCACCCTCTGACGAGTTAGTATCCATGCATGGGGTAAGCCTTGGTCAAACAACAAATAACATTGCCGAGTATATTGCAGTGATTGAGTTATTATCTGAGTCCATATCATTTGGAATTCGGAGTTTGATTGTAAGGTTGGATTCTGAACTTGTTGTATTACAGCTTAACAGGGTTTATACCATTAGAAATCCGGTGTTATTATGGTTATTTTTGAGAGTTCGTCTCTTGGAACGTGAGTTTGATTACATTGAATATCAGCATATTCCAAGACATTTAAATACATTAGCAGATTCAATTGCTTCTAGTATGATAAATAGACATTTGCAATAATTAAAAGTAGTAAAACAAACAACATTCATTCATGTACGCAGATAGCCGTCAAAATAGTGATATATATATCATAGGAGTGTGTTAAAAAAATATACATCGTCTTCGATCATAGGAAACACCTTATGATCGGCAAAAATGATAACACAAAAGTACAAAAATGAGTCTACATGATCATCTCATCACTGATGATGATCTCGATAGGAAACAACTGCTCGAGCCACCCTGCATAGGAACCTCCTGAAAGGTCCTGGGACTCCAATCACATATCTGTGTAGCCTGAGAGGGATGTCATCTATGCTCGTCTCTGGTATATCTAGAGTCAAGTGTTCTAGATGATGTTCCAAATCAGTCAAAATTTCTACTGATTGGCCTGCTGGGGCTGGTGCGGGCGCAACTGGTTGTCTCCTCTCGAAAGGTTGGAGATGAGCTGGACGTTGTGGACCCACATCTGTATTTGAAAAACTTTTGGTTATTAGTTTTCTAAGACGATAAAAAACTAAAAAATTAGAATTTAGCAAACGTTGAAAAATGTTTTACCTGAATCGTCCCACTGTTCCCCTGCAGGGAGAGACATCTCTCTATCTCCACGGAAATCTATCCCTGCATACGGAAAATCCTCTATCGTAAAAATTTGGCGATCCAGCCAATGAAAATATGAAACAGGGAATCGTACAATCTCAGTGCCCTCGATAGCATGACGAGCCATCAGCGCGGACCAGCGAACCATTCTTGGTTCTCGAGGTCGACCGGCATCAACTGAAATACTCTGTGGAGCTAACTGAGAAATCCTCTCCAAAGCAAAAGAAATGACAATGGAACCATATCCAAAGTTTTTTAGTTTCCTGGTTTTTGCTCTGGTAAGTTGGCCTTTTATATTGGCCAACACAGCTTCGCACCAGTTGAAGATGGTGCCGCGAAAACAGTCCACAGCAATGCGCATTTGGGAACCAGTAGCTACATGAAGCGCGGCGCTCCCATATAGTTTGGTAACAGTGAATGCTACAACTTTCAGTTCAGGACGGATGATATGTTTTATGTCAATCCGTTTGTCCCGAGGATCTGCCTGATCATTGCAAAATTCGAGTTGAAGACTAGCGACAGTCTGGCCACCTGGCCTAGTCCCAAACAAAGATACATGTTCGCCCCTCTTGGACAAAACAGTCAAAAAGTATATATCCTCCAGCTCAATTTCGAGCCGGTGGCCACCAATGAAGAAACACTGGTCCTCCACATGCCATCTGTCTACCAACCATGTTAAGAGTTCCACTTGTGCCCTCATGCCAGAGATGGCCCAGAATTTGTATAAGCAGCATGCTTTTAATGCCATTTGTGTGGGAAAATGGAGTATTACAGCTTCATCCACTTCCTCATGTTCCCTTTCTCGCCAAATAAGCATCTTGTTAATCCTGTAACACAAAATAAGGCATATTAGAATGATTTCATTTAAAAAAATTTGGCAGAAATTTGAGAAAACCGTGCTTTAAATTTAACCGCGCGGGTACCGCACCCGCTCTTTGTAAACAGAGCATAGCTCCGCACGCGAGGTGTGTTCCGGGTGCGGTACCCTCGATTTTTTCCCGTTCAGAAAAAATCGGGGTCCGCAGGTAACCTGTGTCCCGCCTGCGGACCCCGCGGGCGCATTTTTTGACCAATTTTTGCCCTAAAAAATAAAACTAAAGCCTAAAAACGAATTTTAAACGGATGAAAAACAAGATAAGGAGGTCGTGGATTACCTGGGGCTGACGATTTTCGATTCCAACAGTTGAATTTTCCAGAATCTTCACGGGAACGTTTTTATCCAAAAGCTTTTTACTTTTCACTCTGCAACTGAACGGTAAAAATGAAATAGAAAAAGTCCTTTTTATAAGTTTTTTCGAATGAATGAATTGTAAATTTATTTATTTTTCACATTAAAAGGGATATTTTTGAAAGCATTTTTATTTATCTTAAACAGGTATGTGTAATGTTTTGAGTTTTTGTGCAGAAACAGGATTTTTCAGGTGAAATGATCGTTTTTCAACAAAGAGCATACTTTTATCACTTTTTCGGACTCTTTCAAAAAAATTACGAAAAAGCGAAACCTTGGAGTCCTCTTTTAAGCCCTTTTCAGACTCTCTAAATATGAAAAGATTTTCGAGTACTTGATTATTCGAACTCGTTAAAGTAAATGAATGATCGTCCTTTCAGTATAAGTTTACCCCTTTTACGGACTGAAATGGACTATTTACGAAAAAGGTATACGTTGACTAATTACGGTCAATAGAGTTCTCTCCCGCATTATTTTATCCTTTTTCGGGCTCAAGAGACTAAATTTACGAAAAAGTACACCCATGGAGTTTTCTTAAGTTTTTCTTCTGACTCCCTAAAACTGAAAAACACCGAGTTTCTCCTATACTGGACTCGTTAAAACTTAACAGTAAAGGACCTGTTTAATTTTCAACAGGAACGAACCGCTCCTTCTTAGGGTTCGAATTTTAAACTAAGTTGGACTCATCTGAAGGGTGAGCTTATAACCAAGCAAATGTTATCCTCCTCAAGCTTGTCAAAAATAAAGAGGTACTTGCCAGAAATGGTGGGGGAAAAGAGAGAAAAATGAGCAGGTTTGTTGTATTTTAAAATTGTCCGAAAACTCAGTCGACCACTCTTGGACACGACACTTATATTCACCTGGGTTGGGAAATCCTTTGCTTAACAGTTAATCAAACCACATTGAAAATTTTCAGCCGGTTTCTGGGTATTAGCTTTGAGTCAATTGTCACCAAGCCATCTGCAGTGTCGTTATGTGTCCAAGAAAACAGTTCAAACAAAACCATTCATCTGCAAAATATCTGTCATCCATCATTGACCATCCCTGAGTCAGTCCTTGCCAACATATTTTCAAAACTTGATCTATGATTTCGTGTTGTGGGCTTGCCTACGACAGATCGCTTTCTATCGACATCGGCACATTATCTAGGAAGTTGATCCAGAAATCGTCAGTACCTTGAAATCTGCATGCCTCAATGGCAGGTTTCTCGCTTTCGACGACAGGTTACATCAATGACCTTCGATCGAATGACTCCGTGACATGTTCGACTTCAATACATTCATTCACATGGATAGAATCGTACTGGTTCGAGATACGGAAATCAAGACCCTGGATCTAGTTTCCACCATCCAGGCTGCGAGGAATTTTGTTGTCATCTATACAGTAGACTTTTGATAAACAGATGGCTGCGTCCATACTGTGTCTACATATATTTGTACTATGATGTATTCAAAATCATTCCCGTATCAGAACGATTTCAGTTAGTTTATAGTTAGTTTTTATCTGAGTATGGGAATGCCTACCTCAGTGATGACATATACATGTATATATTTTGCATTGAATGTTTTTTACAGGTACCGACTGGGGTGTCCACAGGATGATCTTTGAAATGATAAAGTACTGCACTCTTCATATATGACAGACTATAGCTTCATCTATTATAGACTTTGCACTTTAGGGGGCAATTTGTTACACTGAAAACTGTCACCTTGACATTCTGCTGACCGTATGAGCTCATTATTACTCATACTTCCTCCTTTTGTGCAAGTCTAATATACCAGCTCCTCATATCAAGCTTCAAAATCAGAATAAAATCCTTAAAATCCCCTAAGGTATGCTTTTGATGACTATTTCAGTGGCTTTTTAATAGAATTTGTGAACCTTTTTGTATCATGAATTTGGAAAGTAATAAGGAACCATAACAAAACATGTGAGAATTGATATGCAAGACTTAGCCACTGATAATGGTTATTTTCTGTACAGGAAAAGGAGAAAACGAGGAATTTCCGTTCCAAAGGAAAGGACAAAGTCGAGATAACTGCTGTCCCTCTGAACGAGAACCGAATGCAAACAAGGCTAAATAGATTACAGCAAATCGGCTCGGAAAAGAAGGAGAAGACACCAGCTCGGCGCCAAAGAAAGGAAAGGATGAAGAATTAACAGTTTGGCGAATCCCTCAGGATCTTCGATCCTGAGGGATCGCTGCTTTATTTATCATGTTACTTGGACATCTCCGCCATCACCTTTATATAAAGGGACAACACTGTTAGCTTGATAGATAGGATACGCTTTTATGTAATTTTCTGTAAAACATCAACTTTGATTATTGAGTCTCGTTGAGAACTGGTTCAATGTATTTTTGACCGATGCATTAATAAAAGCTTGGTGATTATTTCATCTCTGCGTCTGGATTAACTTAAAGCGGTGTATCCTTGGAGGCTAAGGGCCCGGCCCCGAAGGACACTTGCTTCTGTACCATTACGACTTGACTTTTGTGTGGTTTGTTTATCATTGTTATTTGGTAATTTGATATGCTTTATAAGTTCATATTACATGCTTTGTTAAAGATTGAATCATTGAGGTTTTTTACAGATAGAATCGTGTGTTGACTCCGCATCAAGTTATTAATCCTTTCAAGAGTTAATTGCATGTTCTTACTGTTTTGTTACAGAGCTGTTATACTAAACGTTCGTGTTGTGCGCGTTTCTGATTTATCAGTACTGTTCCATAATTCATTAATAGTTATTGCTGTTCCATTAGTGTGATTTGTGTGAATTGCTTTTAGAGTGAAAGAATGTTATTTGATTGCAAAGAATGCATTTGAGTTAATAGATTAAGTTTGGTTACAACCTGCGGGACTTAGTTATTCAATTGCTGTTCCATTTTAGACTTGCTGTTCTATTTCAGAATTGTTGTTCAATCCTTTATTTGCTTTGCTATTCCAT